>JARHVA010000117.1:7027500-7200000 GCA_037957365.1 Torreya grandis
TTTGTTGTGACTGTAATTGAGAGAGTGAACTCTTGAAAGAGAATTACTATACACTAGGTGTGGGAAGCCTGAGATGTGTGGGAAGAGTGTGGCATCTCTTCATTGTATTCCTTTCTGGATGAGTATTAATACATTTTGTATTGTCTCTCATATTCTGTGTTGTTTCTGATTTCTAGTTACTTGTTAATTCTGGTTTAATTCCGTGTTTAGTTACTTATACAAAGGTAATCATGTGTGCTCATATGGAGTGGTAGATCCTGATAAGTGGTATCAGAGCGGGGTTCATCTGAGCTTGGTTTAAAGCTTGGTTCACTAACACCTTGGTTTCAGAGTGTGTTAAGTGTTTGTTGATTACAGGTCACTCACAGGAGTTTCTGTTTGAGTGGGAGTATAGCAATGGCAGAAGAAAGTAAGCTACGAATGGAGAAGTTTAATGGCAAGAATTATCAATTATGGAGGATGCAGATAGAAGATTATTTGTATCAGAAAGATTTGTACTTATCATTGGGTGGAGTTGCATGCAAGCCCATAGATATGAAAGATGGAAAATGGAATGTTCTTGATCGGAAGGCTCTGGGATCTATAAGGTTGAGCCTTGCATCATCTGTGATTTCCAACTTATCACAGGAAAAGTCAATGGTTGAGTTAATGGAATCTTTGGAAAATTTATATGAAAAACCCTCAGCTTCGAATAAGGTATTTCTTATGAAGCAATTATTTAATTTGCAAATGCAGGAAGGTGGATCTGTACATAGTCATCCTAGTGATTTCCATGGTTTGGTAAACCAGTTAAATTCAGTCAATATAGTTTTTGATGATGAAATTAAGGCTCTCTTAATCTTATGCTCTTTACCTAAAAGTTGGGATAGCTTGGTAATGGCAGTTAGTAATATTATGTCTGCTTCAAATATCTTAAAAGTTGATGTTGTTGTTAGTGTAATCTTGAATGAAGAAATTCACAAGAAAAGCATAGGGAAATCATCAGGAAATGCTTTGAGTGTTGAAAGTAGGGGAAGGCAAAGAGAGAAGAGTAAGCAAGGGAAATCAAAGAAAGGCAGGAGATCCAAATCCAGAAATGGCAGTGTAATCTGCTAGAATTGTGGAAAGCAAGGGCACATAAAGAAAGATTGATGGGTGAAAGAAGATTAGCATGAAGGAAATGAAGAAGCAGATATTGTAGGTATTGTTGCACAAGATGCTCTGGTATGTTCCTTGGATAAAGTAGAATCTTGGGTCTTAAATTCTGGTGCCTCTTTTCATGCAACCCCAAATAGAGAATTTTTTCATGAATATGTCCATGGAGACTTTGGAAAGATTTATTTAGGGGATGGTAAGCCTTGTCAAATGGTTGGCAAAGGGAAAGTGTAGCTGAAATTATAGATGGGCAACACATGGGTGTTGAAGGATGTCATGCATGTCCTAGTTCTGAAGCAGAATTTAATTTTTGTAGGAAAGTTGGGTGATGAGGGATGCACAGTAACTCTCACAGCAGATTCTTGGAAAGTTTCCAAGGGTGCACTTGTTTTAGCAAGAGGTAAGAAAGTAGGTACTCTTTATCTATCTACTTGTATTATTGATTCTCCTTCTAATTTATCTACTTTAGCTGTAGATGCAAATATGTGGCTTAGTAGGCTTGGTCACATGAGAAAGAAGGGAATGGATGTTCTTAAGTCAAAAGGTATGCTTTCAGTTTTGAAAAGCATGGATCAAGATTTTTGTAAGCAAAAGAAGAAAGTGACGTTTCTTGAAACTGGGTCAACAAAGAAGGTGGTAGCTTCTATTGGAGGATCACAGTATTGCATAAAGAAGAAATTTGATGTTTTTGATAAGAACTATAAAGCCTTGGTTTTCCAAGAGAAGATGATGGATAGAGATTAGCTCAAGGGGCTGAATAAATCTTAGCAGGGCAGTTTGGACAAGGTTTTGATTTAAAGAGAGCTCGTGGGTAAAAGTCATCACTCATAGGAAAACACAGTTATCGACATCGATCAGGTGAGAACCGACGTCGATCAAGCAGGTACCAATGTTGATCATGTGCAAACTAGAGTCAGTGGTGTCAGGCAAGTGGACACCGACGTCAGTCGCATGGAACTGACATCGGTCGGGTGTAGACTGAGGGGTGACTGATGACGGTCACTGTCAGAATAGGTTTTAGGTAGACAGTAAGCTGTCAAGGAGTCTCAAATACCCATGAGGAGGACTGAAAGGGTAAGTAAGCTTCAAATTCATTATTCTCCTTCTTTAGACTACTTGTTGCTCACTGATGGTCAAGAACCAGGAAGTTTTAAAGAAGTAGAGCAGGTAAAATCTAGGAAACAGTGGGAACATGGCATGAATGAGGAAGTTGATTCCTTGGAAGAGAACTAAATGGGAGATTCGGTAGAGTTGCTAGCCGAAAAGAAAGCACTAAAAAATGAATGGATTCCCAGGTTAAAGAAGAGAGAGAATGAACACTTGAGATGGAAGGCCAGGGTATATGGTCTTGAGCAAGCTGCAAGACAATGGAGGTTTGACAGGTGTATGACAAAGCATGGCTTTAGTCAATGTCAATGTAACCATTGTGTTTCCTTTACCAGGTTGGATAATAGTAGCTACATTATCCTGTTATTGTATGTTGTGTGTATGCTTGTTGCAGGGTCACACATGCAGGGAGTTACTGAGCTAAAGGTAAAGTTAGTTCAGAGGTGTGTCATGAAGAATTTGGGAGCAGCAAAATTCTTTGGCATGAGTATTCCTAGAGATAGGGAAGATCACAGGTTGATGTTGTCTCAAGATGATTATGTTAATAAGGTAGTGGCGAGGTTCAAGATGCAGGATGTAGAACCGGTTTGCACACCTATGGATGGACAGTTCACAAAACAGTGTCCCAATTCACATGATGAGGTTAAGTACATGTGTACTAGACCTAATATTTCCCAAGCAGTGGGAGTTGTCAACAATTTTGTGGCCAATTTAGGAAAGAAGCATTGGAAAGCAGTTCAGTGGATTCTCAGGTATCTAAGAGGGACCAGCAGCAGGGTAACATGCGATGCAGGGTCAAGTACTTCTCTACATAGGTATGTAGATTTGGATATGGCAGGGGGCTTGGATGACAGGCATAGCACCACAAGATTTGTGGTGGTTGGTCTTCAAGATTAAGCTTGAAGAGGGATACAAGCCAGGAAACAAAATTAGATGATGTATAGGTATAGGTACAGGTGCAGCTGTTTATCTCCAAGTGGGAGATTGTTAGGTTATGAAGCTAAAAGCTTCACTATTGCAAACATGGAGGAGGTTGTTGAGTGTCATAGTAACCGGTGTCAGTCAGGCCAACTGATGTCGATCAGGGTTAGACAGGAAGCTATCGACATCGATCATGGATCGGCTGATGTTAGTCATCTCCAAATAGACAGTGACCGACGTCGATCGCCTATGCGGTTCCAGAACTGTTAGTTACATGAATAATTCGTTAAATGAACTGGTTGTTTGCATGTAAAGACTAATTTTAGTCTTGAAGCTGTGTTTATAATTATTGTAATTAGGGAGTCTAATTATTGTTTATATGGGATCTATTTAATAGACCCATGGGCATGTATTTTAATTAAAGACAAGGAAGAGATCCTTCTGATTGTAAGATCATTGATCTGCAAGTTGTGCAAGATCAGGGAAGATCTACATGGTAAGTATTGTCTCATTGATTTGCAGGTTGTGCAAGATCAAAAGAGATCTACTTGGAGTACGTTGTGTACTTGGGACTAGAAGTAGGCAACAACGGTTGTGTTGATTGTCACTTACTGGTGGACTGGCAGTATTGTTACTGACTGGTGGAGGTGAACAACAACTCTGTGTTTGAGTTGTTTGTTGTGACCGTAATTGAGAGAGTGAACTCTTGAAGGAGAATTACTGTACACCAGGTGTGGGAAGCTTGAGAGGTGTGGGAAGAGTGTGGCATCTCTTCATTGTATTCCTTTCTCGATGAGTATTAATACATTTTGTATTGTCTCTCATATTCTGTGTTGTTTTTTATTTCTAGTTAGTTGTTAATTCTGGTTTAATTCTGTGTTTAGTTGCTTATACAAAGGTAATCATGTGTGATCATATGGAGTGGTAGATCCTGACAGTAAATGCATACAATCTAAAACAATATGTTTCCTAAGAAAATATTTGAATGTTTTTGTATTTGGAACATATTATATAATTTTTGTGTTTTCTGAGTATATAAGTTATGTATAATCAATCATGAAAATGAAAATTTATACAAGGATCAAGGTAAGATAAGCTATGTATAAGTAGAGAGGAATGTATTACCCGGTGAGTCTCACAAGAAACTCACAATCAATGTGGCTTATATCAAATAGAGGAAGAGTGATCATACATGTTATGTGATGAGGTATCTGGGATCTAAGAATCAGATGTACTGAGTGATCTATAGCTGAAATTTTCTATGGAGTAGGGATATGAATATGTGAAGTTGACTGAATTGGTCTGTGAACTATGGTGCATATATGAACCTATTTGGTAGAAGAGGATGTAAATGGTGTGGATGCTCTCTTTTTTAATATTGATCTATGTGGTGGTGGAGAGATAAACCCTCTAGAATCCATAACATGTCTCTAATGTAGGGGTATATCTCATAAATGTCTTTGTGTAAGAGTATGCATACATGAAACTATTATAGGAGTAGACCTCACCTACACTAATGTCTCAACTGACATATGAGGTGTTATAACATAATCTATCCCTAGAAATGTAATTGGTGACTAGTGTATAAGTGCTTTTGGAATAGGTAAAGGATACTCATATGGAAGGCCCTCAACTGTAACCACCTGATTAACATGTATATATTTGAGACATCTATGTATGGTAGATGGAATGGCTCAAAATTACTACATCCAAGGCCTACCCAATAACATATCAAATATGTCTACACTAGGTATGAATATGAATCTAGTGGCCATGTGTGTGGGTTAAACCCATAATGGTGGTATTATATCCCTGATGGAGCTCTAAACACGGCCATTGAAGCCAAGAATAACTATATCTATATGAAAAATGCCCTGATTTGAATGACCCAAGTGTTATAGCAGTGTAATAATAAACACATTAATGCTTGACCCATTGTCAACTATAACACTTTGAATGAGATGATTATCAATGTAGGCTCATACAAAGAGAGCATATAAATCTAAGTCACTGTCTATTATCTCCTACTCTGAGAAAGTGATGAGAGGTCTAGCTAGAACTATAATATGATACACCCCAATGATATTATGTAGAGGATGTGGATCTACTATATGGGTTTGATAAGATGTTGGTGGTGGTTTTGCCTGATATGTATAATGAACACCTAAAGTTCCTATTGTCTCATTAGTTGTATATTTTGGAAATGGATCTAAAAATATTTAATGCATATGTTTATAGTATGGCCTCGTGCCCTATGATAGTCATAGAATGCATTGACATCATAATTCCTTGGAAGAGGCCTAGTCGTATCAACCTCTTTGATGGGAGGGAGAGATATGACATTTCATTTCAAGAGTTGTTGGTGTTGGTGATTGAGTAAGAGTCATAAAAGGTCTCCTTAGAGGAGATGATAGGACTGTGCGAGGAGGTGGTTATGAAGTTGCATTAACTATTATTTTTTAATCATTCTTGCTCTCATTGGGTTTCACCTTGCATAGAGGCTTATTAGAACTCTTAGTAGGTGAATCTAATCTAATTGTGTACTTTAGTTTTCCCATGGAGAGAAGCTTGAATTCTTGTTCTTTCACTGTATAGAAAATATATGTGAATGATGGAAACTTATTGAATAGGATAGCATCATTCAATGCCAATAACAAACTATGCTTTAATATGTCTTCGAGTTATCTCTTTTCTATGGGGGTAGTCCTTAACTAATATAGTTTTTTATCATAAGACATATTCAATAATTGGTTCATTCGATTTTTGTTTGAGTTGTGCAACTTGAGCATAGGAAACCTTATCACTGATGTTGATTGAAAAGTGTGCCAAAAACATATCTATCAATGGATTGAATGTTGTGATGGATTGATTAGTAAGATCATAGAATCATTGTAATGCATAGTCCTTTAAACTATGAGGGAACAACTTAGTGAGGATCCAACATTGAACATGTGGTCCAAACATGTTGTGTGGAAAGCTCCTAGATGATGATCTAGGTCACCTTTACCATCATACAAAGTAAGCTTGGGTGCCACAAATCCAGAAGGCAAAGCAATTGCCGCTATATGTTGTGCTAAAGGTGCATGTAGAAGAACATGAGAATCCAAGGCATGATATGGTATAGTGGTACCATGTTGAAGATGTAACACCTTGGCCTATAAATCATCGATCTCATGCATAAGACATTGTACATTTGGAGAGGAGGAATGTGTACTATCCATAGGAGGTGTTTCTATTGTTGAAGGTTATTGAGTTAGAATAGGCTATTGTAGAATCTAAGTTACCCCCATAGTAGGTGTAACAATATTGGCATCTGGGGGGTTAGAAGATTGACCATTATTTGATTTTTGAAGCTCTTCATGGATGATATGGATAAGGTCATATCGCATATTTATATGTTTAGAAATGAAATCTTACAATTGTCTCTTATTAGTCTCATCGAATTATTTATTGAATTCTGCCATTGTAGGTTTAAAAGTAGGAAAAATAAAATGTTTTATATTTTGAACCTTCTAAGAAATTTAATCTATGAAAGATTGCCAAAATAAAATAAAAAATCAGATTTGAGATTTTGGAATTAATTTTTGAACATAGAAAACAAAAGGATAAAAACCTTAAGAGCATCTAGATTTAGGGTTTGGGCAGTATTCAAAGTAAGTCAGGTTCACTAAATGATTTAAATTTTAAGGGATTTATTGAATGTAAACCCTAGGTTGTTAAAGGGTCTGAGTATATTAAATTAGGATAAAAATATGCAATAAATACAATCGATTATTTGTGCGACCTAATCTAATATTTCCAAAAATAACAATGAATGACACAAATAATGAATTAGCTAGAAATTGACTAAGATGGCTAATTTGGGGGCTAAAAATTGGTGTAAAACTTGATTTGGGTGTCACAAATAGGATCTAGGTGTCAGAAACCCTCTTGGATAGTAGTGCACTATGTTAGTGTCCACCTAGGGCATGCTAGTGTCCCTATGCAAAAAAATGTGTAATCTTCTAAGTGCACCTTTATCTGAGTCTGATTTGTTTCACTATTTATGCACTATTTTTTTATTGATTTATGAGCAAACCCTATACTTCCATGTTGTTAGGTTAGTTGAAGAGCACAAGTAGAAAAAGTGTGATGTTAGCTAGGTAAGTTGGACGTCCTCAACACCCCATTGTGTTGAGAGTTTCCTACATACCAATACCTCAAGAGGGGATCAAGCCCAATGTAGTTCTCCCAATCCAAGTGATGGTGCAAGTGCAAGTGCAAGTGATGCTAGTATGAATGCCAGCTTGAGTTTTTGGGGTGAGGCTTGAGATTGGAAATCTATGTATTCTGAGCTTAAGATGGATGTAGATGATTTTATACATAAGTAGGGTAGGATAGGGATCAATGATCTTGATTGTGCACCACTTATTCTGAGCTTGTTTGTGTGTATTTGCATCTAATTTCCATCTAGTGGGTAAAAGGCTATAAGTCTTGTATTTATATTGATCTAGTGCTTGTGCGAAGTGTGAAATAGATCTAGGCCAACCTTAGGTGTTTTAGGAATTGAAAATATATCCGTTTGGTTAAAATTAGGCAAGGGACACCTAGCACAATCCCTTGGTCACTCACATAGTGTGCTAGTGTCCAAATGGGTGCACTAGTGTCTAGGTGGTAGAACCTAGGGCACTAGGGGCTTGGATCCTTAAGGGAAGGTCTGGGACTGATTTTGGGATGTGTAATACCTATATAAAAGCTAGATAAGGGTCGAAAGAAGTCTTAAGATATGTCTAGGGCTAAACTAGGGATGGGTGGTCTCAAGTAACACTCATTGCACTCAAGTGACATTTTATATGATTATAATTTCTATTAAAAGAGATGAATGATGCACAAGGTGTTACATATGTGGGAGTATTTCACAAAAGAGTTGAAGAGGAGACTCTCAAGATTCAAGAGCTACCTTGTTTTCAAATGGGCGAGGGGAGTTCAAGGTTATTTTCACATGACATATATGTGATTCCAAGGAAGGTTAAGGAAGGAGGTTGAAATCAACCTAGAGTTGATATAAAGAGGATAAAAAGAAAAGAAGGAAAGAATGAGATGGAGTAGTTGATTTCAATATCATCTTGTATATGTAAATATATGGAGGAATAAATAATGGAGAATATAGAGACTTAAGTCACATAACTTTAATTTTTCTTTTTCTTTTGAATAGTTTCATACAGGTGTATTAGAGATAGAGGAGAATGAAACACTTGAATAAGCCTTTCAAGCCAAGAGAAATGAGCTATTTGTGCTCATAATCCAAGAAGAAGCTAAGAGAGAGTTGGAAGATCTTCTTAAATCTCTCATAGATGGTGAACTCACCATAAACATTGAATATGCAAGGAAGAGAATAAAGGATAAGGTAGAAACTATAATAATGAAAGAGGATTTGCATAGGAAGGAAAATGGTTGGTTGAGGGGTCCAATGGTAGATTGGACAAGTGGTGAGAAAAACTAGAACTACTTCTGGTGGAGGAAATCAAACTATGGTGGGTTTAAGCCCATAAGGAGGTGGAATGGAAATAATATAATGCATTGGAGAAAGTGGATAGACCATGCCCAAGCCATGGGCAAGGTGAAGAGATGGGTAATCAGAGCTAGGCAAAAGAGGACAGTCTATGGTACAAGTGGCTGGAAAAAGAAGAAACATAATCAAATCCATATGTACTAAATATGGTGGATGAGGACACTGTGGGCATTGGCCAAAATTGTTGTTCACCACTCATCTTGCATTTATGAGTCTGAGCTCACAAATTTTTCTACCTCGAGTGTATGATACAGGAGCATCTAGGTTCACAAGCAATCTTGGATCAACCAAAAATAGTAATAATGTTAAGTTAAAATAAGTAGTGTTTATAGGCCTTTGATGCCTAAATTGACTATAGTACTCCAAAACCATCCCAAAGGTTTAAGGTATCTCCTAGAACATCTAAACAACCTCAACACGTGATGTAACACCTTAAAAACTATTGTGGAGCTATAATTCAACACAAAACTTTAAAAAGTGTTATAGTGCACCGCAAGATCTAGATAACCTTAGAAGATCATCTACCAAATTGAAACATGACACACTATTATGGTTTTTCAAGAATTCCCAAAAAACATAATGCATTGTGACATCTTGTGGTATACATGCAACATTTAGAAAGCCTTAGATATCATCTATCAAATCAAAATATGGCTCTCCATTGCAATTTTTTGAGAAATCCAAAAATATGCTACATTACACTACACCATCTCGTGGCATGTATACACACTCCATATAGCATCAAGAAGTCCTTTATAACTTCAAAACATGGTGCACAGTTACAATTCTACGCATAACTTACAAAATTTGCAGCAACCACGTGGATACTTCGTGTCAAGGTGTAGCCTACCAAGTGTCATATCCAAGGCTCATAATATGACAACACATTTGTCAATGTTTTTTGTCCCTATCAAAGGTGCCTCATAACTTATGGAAGCTAACAAGTCACATTAAGAGGAAACGCCTCACTAATAAAAGTTGAAGCATTTGGACTTTCATAATAGTTCTTGGGAAACACCTTGTTAATAAAATGAATTCCATTAGAGATGGGATTGGACTCAACTAATTAGGATATTTATCTAAAGAACAAGGGTTAGTTCAACAAGTAAAGGTTTGTGGAGACAGAGTTATTTTCCAAGTAGTTAGGAAATTACAAGCATAGACTTACTAAAGAGTGTGTAGGTCTGAGTAGAGCTATAGGAGTGAACCATATCCATTAATGGATTGATATTATAACACTACATGTTTATAGTCTATAATAAAACTAGAAGTATGATGTAGGTGTGTGTTTTGTAATCTTCTCATTGAAAGCAATAAAGACAAGTCTTTTTTTTTTTTTTTTAATTTTATGCATGTGTATCTATTTATTTATGTGTTGAATTCTTATGTTGCACGATCTAAGGCCATCCTTTATTGGACCCCCCTAACTGTGGTTGCATTATAGATAAGGACGTCTAAGTCAAAGTGCATATATCAAGAGAAAATGTCAAAAAAAGGAAAGAAATTTCAAGGATTTCTATCACATTTTTCACCTGTCAAGATCATATAATTCTATTAGAACTGTACAATTTTGACCAAGACCATCCATACGACCGCATCATTCTAGTATATTTAACTCCAAACTTCAAAATAATAAGTTGAACAACTTTAAATTCATATTTTTAAATTTAAAATATAACAATAAATTCACTGACACTACCTAAACAAACTAAGAACCCTCTATTCCCTCTACTTCCTCATTATTACGTATTTGCTTGAATTACTATTACATAATTTATATTATAATAAATTATTTAAAGTAAGGCATAGTACAATGATATCAAAGGATAGAAGAGACATGACTGACTCAAAAATCTTGTAGAAAGCATTAAGTGATCCCATATCTTAACTTATACAAGTTATAAAATCTTATAAAAATATAAATGTCCTATGTGTTGATGTAAGTTGATATTGTCCATAGCTGATACAAAAATAGCATCGATTGCATCCATGTCTTCGAGGTACATGGCGACAAACGATGGAAGATGCCTAAGCAAGGCAACAAACTTGGCTTCGTTCTCGGATCACAAGAAGATCACACTGAATTTAGACTGCAACGATTTTCTTCAAATAGTACAACAATGCTTGTCCATATCCACATCCTCTCGATTTCCCCAAAATAAAACAAGAAAAATACAGGGTTCCAAATTTTCAGCAACCATTGATGGATGGGTTTTCGGTCTCCATAAGATCTGGGTATGAACCCTTACATAAAACACTTCACACCCATTTGGTTAGAGGGGAAAATAATTCCTTCTATCATCATCTGTAATCTATCTAATTTTTCCTCCTGTGATTACATGTAATTCTGAATTCGGTGGCCTCTTGTGACCGGTATGTACTTTCTCCTGGAGAATTTGTCAAGGTTTGAATTTGAGTGGCCTGATAAATTTGATGGTAAGTGTTTGAGAATTGATCCTGCCAAACTTAAAATTTTAAAAATGGAAATTTTCTCATAATCTTAATACTTCTGTGGGTTAATTTTCAGCCTTGAGCCTTGCCAACTCAAAAGTTTAGAAAACAATAAAACAATTGAATTTTTCAGCCTTGAGCCTTGCCAGTTCGAAATTTCAAAAATAGAAATAATTTTTTTGAAGAAACCCAATTTAGTTAGAAGGCTTTTTCTTTATCAGTAGTCAGGCTGCTAAAGAAAGCTCAACTCTTGTCATGCAGTTAATTTTTCTATAAAAGGTGAAACATGCATAGAGTTTGAAAGCTCAGTTGTGTGATTGATCTTATCTCGTTTTAACTATAAATGTAAATCCTGTCCACAGGGCCAAACCGAGCTGTTTAACCTGCATTGAGTTAGAGCAGGCGCCACTCCAAATGAATTGAATTTGTATGGAGATAAACAGCATGCAGGTAATCCATTAGAGTTAAATCATAAGAGAGAAATTGTTGGAGCAAGTATTGCGAAGCATACAAATGCAGAGTTTTGGCAGAGATGCACTGAGCATCACATGGAGCAGCAGCAGAGCAGAACTTGACATTGAGAGACGAGAAACCAAGCTTAGAGGGAAATTCTTTGATGAGTACAGGGAGAAAAGAGAAGCTAAGCTGAGGGAGGAAAACGCTGCCAAAAAAGCAGAAAACGAGCTAGCAAAACTTAAGGCCATGCAAGAAATCCTAGAACTGAGGAAAGCAGAAATGGCAGGAAAAAGTGATACAAAATCTCCTGAAAAGCGAGATCCTTCAGCCAAGGCTCAACCTCGACCCCAAAAGTTGCAGTCTCCTCCCAAGAGTAGGCTCTCCGAGATAAAGAAAGAGCAGGTATGCTTTTGCTATAACTTCTTTGCAGAGTTAACAATATAATTTGCTGTTCAAAAGAAGCCTTCTGCAGGCTGTATATAGAGGGGAGACTATTAGGCTTTTACCCTACGTAGGCTGATGAGGAATCTGCTGGCAATCAGGTTTAAGTTGGATAACTTCCTCAACCGAGGTCCAATTCAGCCTTACCGCCTTAAAATAAAATATCCAATGATGTTTCTGTGTGAATGTAAATAAATCTCATCAACTAATCTGACTTGAAAATCTGTGCAATTTGTGTTTGAGATCTTTTTGCAATTTTGTAAACTTTGGCAATGGGACAAACGATATACATATCCACACACATGTAGTCTTAGGGTGCAATTCAATAGTAAAAGGTATCTATATAATATAGGTTTTTATGATCTGGTCTGCATGTAGATAATATTTGTTTCTTTCCAGTGTCATAGGTTTTACAAGTGGACTATGATAATTCTAGAATTAGCAGATTCTGGTATATTGCATGTTTGTACTCTATTTCATCCATTTTTAAATAGTATGTGTATATCCAAAGCAACAAATGAAGAAATGACTCTTGAAACCTGAAACAATTATTAATTGATACCTTTTACAAAAGCAACAATTGAAGAAATGCACGCTCTGAAATAATTATTAATTTATACCTTTTTTACATATCAAAAAACAATGTCTTTGTGTGTGTGTGTGTGTGTTGAGAAGGAGCAACCCTTAAAATTAGAATATAAAAATTCAACAGAAGAATGCTGAAGCTCTCTCATAAATTGTGGAAACCTCAAATCTTTAACAAATAAATGATGTTTCTGTCTGTGACGCCTTACACAGAACAAAACCAGTGGAGATGAAGGACACAGTACCAATGATTTGCACAAGGGTTCATTTCATCAGAAAAGTACATTCAACAGACGTGCTCCTGGTGAGCTCTGTTCTCCTATTTCTACTCCACGGGTGTCATTGGATCTTTCCAAAACAACTGGTATTAAGAAGATTTCATCCAAAAATACGCCTTCAGCAATTTCACGTACCTCTAAACCTTTGATACTGCCATCACCAACATCTGCCAAACCTAAAGTTTCAGGTACCAGTAACCACTTAACAAACAAGCAGGAGAACCAGACACTGATGGGCGAGAAATCTCTGAGTCAGTCAGTATCTAACTTAGCTGATAAGGAGGAGAACCCAAAGGCTTTATCTGGATTGTATGGTTCAAATCCAACCTTTGAAAAGCTGGAAACTACATTTTCTGTCCAAAACAAACACAGCAGCCACAGTAAAAGTGGTAATGAAACTTCTCATCTGGATGTTAATGGCTCTCACTCTGGGTCACCGTCATCTCATAGTAAGGAAGAGAAGAAGAACTATAATCAAACTAGAAAAGGCCTTCTCGACGGGAGCGTTAATTCTGAAGAAAGTGCATTGACCTCAAAACCAAGCTTCTATAGTAAAGTGACCAAAAAGAGCAGTGTTGCCCCCCTGGAGACAAAACCCTTCCTCCGGAAAGGCAGTGGAATAGGCCCAGGCTCCAGTCGCATTGCTTCTAAAATGAAAGCATCCTCATTCTCTCATTCACCAAAGGATGTAGGGAATGAAGTTCAATTTGGTGAAGAAAATACAAAGCAAAGAGTGAAACAATTGAGAAATCCAGAGCAATCAAACATCATAAAAGGTGATGCAGAAGAAAAGGAACCTGATCAGTCGGTAAATGATACAGTTCAAATTGTGGATGTTCATGATGATTTATTTACATCAGAACAAAATAAGCAAAACATGCCAGCCCTCAATAAAATCTCAGTTGTGTCAAAAGATTGTGTTTATCAGAATGCCATATCTGGCAATGATATGAACATGCCGACTGTTTCCAATGTCAGCAATGTCAGTGACTTTCCATCAAAATTAGCATTCTCTTCCCCCATTACAAATCCAGGACATAAGCAAGAAATTGCTTCAAGTTCTAAAATTGCCATGAATGAGGAGAATGTTGAATCATCCCCGGCAGCTACAATTTTGTATAATCCAATGCCTTTGATCCACCCACACTTCAACCCATCTGGCCTACAGTCTGAACTTGTGAAACCTACATCATCAAAATCAGATAAACATTCTCTTTCTCAGTTATTTGAAGTTGATACTGATGCAGAACAAGCTCACCAAAGATGTGGCAGTGCACAGAATCCTATTCTCGTTACTCAGCATTCCCAAAAAGATGCTCCAAAAGGGTTAAAGAAATTTCTGAATTTTGCTAGAAAAAGTCGGTCTAAACACATATCAGCAGACTCAATTTCTGCGTCCATATTGCCTGAAGGAGATGAAGTCACAGATAAGTTGAAGCAGTACCCTGGAAGAAATGTGAATGAAGTCCTGCAAAGAGACCAAGCTCAAGCCAAGGGCATTATACCAGGAAATCCCTCGTTTTATAAAAGCTGCGATTTCGAGAGCATGAATTCTTCAGGTGAGGGTTTTCTTGAACCAAGGCCAATAAGTAGTCTTTCTGGAGGAACTAATGTTCTATTCCGAATGAGTATACCCATTTATGAATTCTAGCCTGTGGCTGATATAATGTATACTTATGCAGTCCACTCAAGCCAAAGTGCTATTCTTAGGGATGAGCGTTTAACAGGAGCCACATTACGGAAAGGTGCATTTCTCTTCTAAGGTTCCTATTTCCATGCCAAGTAATTCTTTTTACTGCTGGTTAGCTTTTTCTTAATTCAATCTTTCTCAACATTTCATTTCATTTTTTTCTTTAGCTTGTTTGCTTGAAGTCTGTTTGATAATGATGTAATTTTATGGTTTTGCACAGGACCCCACTCTCTCTTTGCACTGTCACCATTCAGAAGCAAAGGAAGTAATTCAAAAGCTCAGTGACTCTGCCAGTTACCTACATCTTCAGCTCTATTACTCAAATTAAGTTCATAGGGCTGATTGGACTAATGCTTTTGTTAAGTCCTTGCATAAAGGAAATGGCTGATCTTCTGTTGTGGTTGACAGGTATACTTTAACACCTCAATAGGATGACTGTTCAAGCAAAAATGGAGGTATACCTTATAATGTTATTCTATTGAAGGAAAACGAAAAAGGAGGCATAGATATTACTTGGAACATGCGAAGTCCATGTCTCAACACAGTAGGGATTTCTGGTAGTATTTGTCATATAACATTTCTGGGGAGTTGGCATGGGGCATGAATATTTCAACTTGTTACTTGTGTCATTGTGTGAGAATGCTCACCTTCTATAAGAATTTCAGCTTATTGTTTTTATGTATAAAAGATAGTTTGACAATAAGATGTTTGATTTGACTACTTTACGTATTCAGTAGACTGCAGTGAAATGCAGCTTATCTCAGTCCGTCCACTCCTGGGTGCCTCTTTTTATCTCTGTTTGGTTAAGTAAGCCAAGAAGGTGGTTTCGTATGACAATATGTGCCTGTTTTCAGGTAATCTTGTGGAAAATGGGGTGGAATGTTTTGTGAACACCTTGATGAAAAGTGGACATTTGTAGCACAGCTTGGAATATATGAAACCCACTGCATGACGGAGATACTTATAGAAATTAAGGTATTATGGATATTTCAAACAGGACAAAAGCTACTAGGATTTTGGGACACTGCTGACCAAGACATAATCAGAGTATAATTTTGTTTTCTTGTTACTGTTTTACTTTAGGTAATCATCATGAAACCATTTTGGACATTTTTGTTTTAATAAAGTTTTGGAGATCGACTATTGTTTGCAGGCTTGGATGATCAATGAAACACATTACAATAATAAAATAACTTGATTAAAATTCTGATCTACGGATAGTTTTGAAAAAGATTAAAACTACTAAAATCTGAATGTTACTGAATTTTTTGGAACCATTCAAATTATATATTTTTGCTGCCCATTATTTATTTTGACTGAATACTTTTTGTTGTACAGAAAGCCTAACATGAGGCAATCCTTTTTTTTTATTCTTGAAGGATAAACATCCCAATCTGAAACCAGCAACCCGTAGGTATCAGGGGCACAAATAATTGACCTTCTTTGGTTTAGTGCTAAGGACTGAGGGGTATCCATTCCACCAATTTCGTTTGGGACACAAACCCATCCTCGACCCTTTTTTGGTATCTTCCAGGATTTGTACCTTGGTGGATGGCATGACAAGCCTCACTTTACCATCATCCGCACCAATTGTGCTACAATCCTTTCGATTAACATGAGGCAATTTAGAAATCTTGTCATCTTGCTCCATATACATATATATGTATTATATTTACATATATAAATGTGTGTGCGCGTGCGCATGCACACACAGAAATATAGATGGCACATTTTGAGTCAGGCTGATCCATATATGTAATCGTCTTAAAGCTCCTCAACCATTCTCCACTATTTGTAAGAAAATTCTACAAGTGTTTATTTCTTCTCATCTTCAACCTGTTAAATTGTTCCTCCAAACCAGTCCATTTTGATATTGCCTCATCAAACACGTCATCTTTGATAGATGCATCTTCATGAGCATCCTCATCCTCCAGTGCATCTTCCTTGGACTCTTGCTACCACATCTCTGAAATTAGCCGCATACATGGCTTTGGTGATATAAGGTCCAATTGATAAACTTTCTTCTCTGCTTCCTTGTAGCCGTCAACCATATTAAGCATGATGGTTGCTAGTTTCAAAACTTTATAGTTAAAAATCTTGCTCTTGGTTGATAAATCGTGTATTGTCTTCATGAGAACAATCATATTCCCCATCTCTTTCTCACATTTGTCTTCATGCTCCATGGGACCAACCTTTACTGCAATTTGTAGATGAGCCTCAACATGATTTTCATGCATGCTCGCCCTCTTTCTCAATTTCTTCAGTGAGAGGTTGAATTGCATGCTTTGGCTTTTTAGGTTTTATCCTTTTAAGTTTTAACCATCATCTCTAACGCTGTTGCACTATTTTTGGTGTGAAAATTCACTTGTCACCCTTTTTCAACATTCACAACCTGCTAGTTTTCTTCTATCATCACAAGAGGTTCATCATCTACTCTCTTCTCACTGGTTTTCCATGTTCTCATCCTTTCTTCCACTTTGCTCAAAATTTTGAGGAACTATAATAATACCTTTTTTTGATATTCTGTTGTCTACTTATCTTCCGTCTTTTGCAAGCTTCTTTGATAAATGTCTTCAGTCTCTTTTAACCTTTCTGACCACTGTAATGTTTGTTCTTGGTGTCTAATATTGCAGCTTGCTTTCTCCTCCAAGTAATCCAACCTTTGCATCAATCCAGCCATATTGAATGATGCAACCCTCGTTTCTATGTCTTGGGATATATGCAACAATGCATCCTTTCTCAACAATAAACCTCTTAGTCATTCCCTATGGCCCTGCTTACAATCCAACAGAAAACTAACTATTAATTGTTTCTATAACTAAACTCACAATGTAATAACTTGTCTGCATTCATAATTCAACTCACAATGCAGAAACCTGTCTGCTCTGATACCAATTGATATGAGAGGAAATTGCAAGAAACTCGAAGAAAGCGCCTAGAAATCTATATGAGACAATTTTTTCCCTTTATTATAATGCCAAGATTACAATCCTTTTGTCTATATTTGGAAAGTACATATCATTCTTTTATACTATAGAGGAGTTATCATCCTTAATTTTCTAAAAACACATCTGCCATGAGTAGAACTATCCTCCTTCATTTCTATTTTTCTTCTCTATTCTATTGTAATCCTGTATTCCAGTTCACAACTTTGACAATCTCTTCATAGAGCTTCCCAAGATAAGAGTCACTAAATATAACCGTTGGCCTTTCATACAATTATACTCTTTGACTGGGGCATAAATATTCTCCACTCGTCTTGATGCTCCTTCATCACTTGCACAAAGTCTAATTCTTTGAGATTACTAATGGAAGTTGTTGACCAAAAACATTGCATACACCATAGCACCAATTCCTTCGTACCAATTGATTCCATGTGAAACACCATGACAAGCCAATGCATTTTGATAAAATGAGAAGCAAATTTACTTTCACAAAGGGAAGAGTATATTTAGTTAGAGAGAATAATTTTCAATGCTCCAGAGGGACGTGCCCCCTGCTCCTTTGAAGCTGTCCTGGACATGTCGAGGATATGTAGGGAAAATCCCCCACATCCCCATTTTTTCCTCATTCTCAAGACATTTTTACAGTTATTTTCATGATTATTGATAATATAAAAATTAGATATTTATGTCTACAATTTCGTATTTGTAGTTTTAGTACACCACTTAATTTTCAAATTCAATTTTTAATGGTCATTGTTTGAAGCTTCATTGTTCAATGTCATTTTTGAATTTCAACTCTTTAGAATGTTTGACAATGTTTTAACAGTTTAATAATACAATAAAAAAACTAAGGTATGTGTTTTAAAATCTGTATATGTTTGTGTGTGTATGTATGTTTTCCCGCTACCCCTCTACTATTCCCAAAATCCAGGAAATTTTTTACCATCGTGGAAATGCTTCCCTAGCCTCGTCTCTGAAACTTGGAGAAAAATAAATAATTTCATGGACAACGATTCTCACAGGGTAAGGTAGGTTTAGGTAAGGACACTCCCACAAATTTCTTATTTGGAGTTAAGCACATCACTCAATTTTCGAGTTCAATTTCCAGTGGTCATTATTTTAATCTTCATTTTTCAATGTTATAAATATGAATGATATTTGAGTTTCAACTCTTAAGAATTTGTAATAATATTTGAACAGTTTAAATATACAATCGAAAAGCTATAACACATGTTTTTTTTTTTAAATTTTCACATGCACAATGCCAAAAATCCAGAGTTCTTTTTTTGCCTTTGTGGAAACACTTCCTTACCCTCGTCCCTGAAACTTGGAGAAACAGACAATTTCATGCACAAAGATTCTTATAGGGTAAGGTAGGTTTAGGTAAGGACAATCCCACCGGGGATTGAGTACATCTTCCAATCAGCCTTAAGGCTTGTGTGACTTGGCGAGGATATGGTCTGTCAATGGAAGTAACACAACTCCAAAGGTATTGGAAAAGAAACTAAGTCTATTTTCTGTATACAATAGGTAGAAGAATAAACATTCATCGGTTTTGAAATCCTATTGTGCATGCAAAGCAAGTATTAAATTCTACCTGATTCTGATTCAGCAAAAGATGATAAGGTTAAACCAATAGTTATTGAAATTTCTTGGACCTGAAATACTTAAGTGCTTGTGTCTTCCTTTATTTGAAAATCTTCCATCAAATGCCCAAAGAAAGGAATTGAGAGCCTGAATTTTCAATTTGGAGTTTTTAAGGACAGTTTAAAAGAAATTCATTTTCATTATGACAATTTTATATTCATCTGAATTTTTGAACTTTTACTTTTGTATATATACTTATGTCATACTTAGTACTTACTCTATATTCACCGACAATAAATCCTACTACTGAAAATGGTGTTTTCCTTTCATAGGCCACTATGGTATGCACTACAGGTGCATGATTTCAATTCCTAACAACTAAATATACACTGAAAGAAACACTAAAATTAACAATGGGTTGTGCTGTTTTTAATTTATGTTGGTAATTTTATCCAAGTTAGTGTCAAGACCGGCTTACAACACTGTATAAAAATCTTCTCAAACACATTTACTATTTATAGGGGAAAGTAGATTTTAGTGTATGTTTCATATCCAAAAACTGTATTAAAACCTTCTCAAACACATCTACTATATATGGGGGAAAGTAGATGTTAATGTATTTTTCATATCAAAAACTATATGAAAACCTTTTCAAACCCATTTATTGTTTATAGGGGAAAGTAGATCTTAGTGTATGATTCATATTAAAAACTATATAAAATGCTTCCCAAACACATCTGCTATTTAGCATTATTCAATATATTTTCGATAATTTTTAAGGTGTGGCATGTGAAAGGTTTTATAATTGTTTCGTGTGTGTTTTTCTTTCACAAAGATACCCTAGTGTGCCTTGATAGTAAAGTAAGGATCCAATACTCTCCTAGTTTATCAATGCCCTAACATTGAGGACATATGGAACTATAGTTGATGGAGTTTAGTTCTCTTATATTACACTAGCACTAAGTAACGCATAATACAATGGAACACCCCTTTGTAATTTGAAACACTTGTCGTACTTTGTCAAATATGAAGCACAAGACACCTTGTCAAATAAACATAACACCATGCTTGATTCTCTTATGTTGCACTAGCATTAACACAACACAATATAACACCTTGGTAATTTGAAGCATTGGTTCTACTTTGTCAAAAATGAAGCATGAGACACCTTGTCAAATAAACACTAGTGCACCTTAACACATGACACATCAATGTACCTTGATACATATGAAACATAGATGCACCTTAACACATATGATGCATCAATGCACCTTAACAGACAAAACATCATTGCTTGATCAAATAAATAAGCAATGTAATCAATTAGGAGATAAATTTGAAATATGCATACATTGTGAATGGAGGAAAATGTGCTTCTTAGGTAGCCATGTTATGAATAAATTAATTTCAATCAAATTGCATCACATATATCCATAAACATTTAACAAGGCCCGAACGAATACAAAATAGTAACTCAAACCTAATTAATTATCCAAAACCAGAGAAATAAATGACTAGTGGAGGGTTTAGAAGACTATATCGATTGTCAAGAGATATGGAAATGGATTGTAGAGCAAGCCAAAACAAGAAGACAAATCCAATCGATAAATATCAGAGCAAACAAAGAACCTCCCTGAACTATACACAATGCATTTATAGGCCCTAGGGCCATGGACAATACATTTCCAAGAAGTGACATGCGAGTTAAAAAAATTGGCGATTGTGTTCGTTAGATCATGATCTCCAAAAACCTCACTCAGTGATCTGAAACTTTGCATTGATCACTGGGAAATTGTATTTCTTATTCAAACCCTAATAGGGCAGTACAACATGTAAATGTTAACAAAATAAATTGTTTTGGATGTTGTGTTCACACTCAGTAGGGTTTTAAAGCACTAGCGACTTATCAGGGCCGTCAACAATATACAAAATTGTAAATAGCATGCCAAGTAAATGCAATAATGCTTCAAGTAGGAAAAGTGGTGTGATGTAATGTGTCACTACTATGAGTTTCAATGCTACAATGAATGCTCTCAAAATGCTTGATTGTTTTTTTCAAAAATGCTTGTAAATGCTTAATATTTTGACATGAAAAAAAATGCTATATTCGTTTTCATATTTTATTTATATGCCTAAATGAACTAAGATGCATGTATTTATAAGCTTCTTGAATTCAAATTATAACCCTATTGGCACACGAAAATGACATTGAATAGGGGGGAAAAGGACAAGACATGACCATGAACCCTAGGGGTAGGGGGGGCGGGGGTCGGGTAGGGTGTGGACACGATAAAACTAGCCAAAAACATGCCAATAATGCCTAATTTGGACTAATAATTAAAAACATACAAGTACCTTAGAATAATGTAATTTGAAAACTAAGAGTTGCCTAGGTTTCATTTTTATGTGTTTATATAATTTCCCATTTTAGTTTGTGTGTGTGCATACATATCAAAGTAAAACATACATGGTGTGGATACAAGATTTTGTGCCCCTAAATCCCCCAAAGAAAACTCATATGTAGAGTTGAATCCTTCAAGAACATTTACATTTGAATAAGTGCGCATAATAATAGTCTTTTGAACTCTAGAAAGGAAAATTGAAAGCAATGCATATAGTTTTATTGAAGATGTGAGAATAACCATGTGAGATCACATGTTTTTGAATCTATGCTAAATCTTGGATGAATTTATGAGCGACCTTTAGAGACTGAAAATCAAGGCTTTATGTAGACACCTAATTTTGGTTTTGCACCCTTTTTTATTGCACCATTACCAGGCATTTCCACACTTGCTTGTTTCAGACACCTTTCACCCCTCATTAGCATCTATTCAGCGTTGATCTAATTAAATATCCTTAATTTTATGTCAAATTTGATTGTTGTCAAATTCACGATCCTAGTCATCCATTATTTTAGCAATTTTGTCTCCATTTTGATCCTTTCTACCTCCTAGGTTAGAATCGGTGATTTACCAATTCTATCTTGTATAGATTAGATGAATTTTTTATTATGTCCTTCATGTTTTTTTGGATCCATCCACCCTAGCCTAATTTCATGCACCTTTACTTTGTCCTATCATATTACCCTATGGTTAGTCTATGTGCATCATGTCCTACAGATAACTATATATACAAGTCTATTCTTAAGCCATTTTGAGATCTCCTAATCAAGTATCAACCTCTATATATTTGACCCACACATTAATTCTATTTATTATTACACTTATCAAGCACCTTGGACATTGATCATTTATTGTCTCTACATCAAGTATAAGTCTTGTACCATAATCACCTTGTACCAAATCAAGTCTATAGCTTGGGAGAATATAGTTGTATTTGATTATGTAGGAGAGGAGGTTAACCTACACGCACAAGAGAACTACATTCACTTTGATTCCAATCTTGCAGGATATGTAGTTGTAATTCATTAAAAGGTTTCCAAGGTCACCTAACTCACATGTGCACTATTTTTTTTTGCTACATTTGAGGGTTAGTTTAAGGGAAACTATAGAAGCATTTCAACGCATTTTTCCCATCAATTGCACATAGCACAGTCACAACTCTATTTTTCACCATAGCGTGCACTTAGCCAAAAAAGTTGTAGAACCCAAAAAGCAATAAGGTACACAATCAGTAGCAACAGAAGTACACAATCAACAACAACAGAGGTACACAATCAATGGCTTGCCAATTTTGTCTTGTACATAAATTGTGACTTGTCAATTTTATCTCATTTCATAAGACAATTCCATATTTGTAGAGTACAATACAATCAATTTCCACAACTCGTTTTCATTCCCAAAATTCCATAATTATGTCTAGGTGTGTTTGTTTTCATCTCTCTTTGTCATTTCATCATTTTCATTGCTGGTTCAATCATTTTCATACTTTCAATTACCATTTTTAGCAATAGTCCAAATCTGATTGTTGTGGTTTATTGTTATATCATAGATGTATCTTGTGGCCTAGTTTTGATTTATTTACATGCGGTGCTTGCCCCTTAAACCATTTTTTTTCAAAATACTAAATCATTAATCTAATTACCATAAAAAATAATGCTAAACAATGTCTTAAATATATATCTCGTAGTGGGAATGGGTGTCACATATTGGGTAGGTATAGGAGTCATTGAAATCAAAATGCTCCCTTCTTTAGGAGTGAAAGTTGTGTTAAATACCTAGAGCATGGAGTTTGGATACAATGAGTGAAATGTATGCCCCCATTTTGAGATGTAAGACAAACCTATGAACCACATATCTAAAAATAAAAGAATTACATGCATCATGTGTAAGATAAGATATAAAACCAATGATTTCTAACATAAAAGGATGTCATCTTGGAAGCATGTATGTTATATAAAATTTTCCCCACATAGGCATGTAATGTAATCAATATAAGCACATGAGTAATATGTCCTACACAAGATTAATGTAAGAAATATAGCACAAAGAGTAGTACGCCATATATAAAGGAAAGATATAAACAATGCAAAATCAATAAGGGATGCCCTATGTCCAAATAATATATAAGCAATGTAGTATAAATAACGTAAGATATAACAATGTCAAGCACAATTGTAGATTATTTCCCCCAATAGAAACATTTAATATAAATCATGGCAATATAGGAAAGAACATGAAAACATTTTCATGATATTAATCATAGAAAATAAACAAACTCTAAGAAACAAGTTTACACATTACCAAACAAAAATCAAACTAAGAAAAATGTAAAGTGCAAGGATGCAAAGAAAAATCGGTCACAAAGACATATTAAGACAAAAATAACAAATTTATGGAGATGCAGACAAAAAAGAAGTGACAAATGATTGAGAGTAAGTAAATCAAAGAAAATGAAAAAGAGAAAACATGCAAACAACTAAAGAAAACCGAAACAAAGAAATGATTGGTCATGAGATAAAAGAGAACAATCATAGAAATTATCAAACATATAGTAAAATAATAAGGGATAAGTCACTCTCTCTCTCTCTCTCTCTCTCTCTCTCTCTCTCTCTCTCTCTCTCTCTCTCTCTCTCTCTCTCTCTCTCTCTCTCTCTCTCTCTCTCTCTCTCTCTCTCTCTCTCACACACACACACACACAAACACACACACACACATTTGTATATATGTATGTATGTTACATGGAAAATGAGAAGGCTTCATCTATTGGTGTTGTTGATGATTCCAAGATGGAATCTGAGGATTCAAATAAGACGTTAGTCCAAATTATACAAAATAAGAAGATGAAAGGTTCTAACAAGGTCAAAAGGAGACTGATAGTGTCATATTATGAAGAAGATCTCAAACCATTTGAGTTAGAGGTTGAAGCCCTATTGGATCTTAGAAATGAGGCCTTGGAATTCCAAAATTCTAAATTAGGGGAGAATGTTGTTTCTACGGATTATGAATTAAGGGTTGTAGCGTCCCAAATAATTCAAAGGAAAGATGGAAGTAAGGAGTTTGAGCAAGGACTAGTTGGGAAAGAGGAGTCTAGCAATAATTTGAAGGACATGCTAAAAAATTTCAAGGTGAGACTGAAGCTTCTTATGAAGGATATTAGAGAGATTAGAAAGTAAATTAAAGTTGTTAGAGAGGTTATCCTATCCAAGGCATTTATAGCATGGGTGGTGAGGTTTGGAAAAAATTGATTAGCATGCTAAGCCTGGATCTTGAAGAAGCACTCAAAGATGAATATGAGTTGCAAAATTAACATAATGAAATGTGAGATAAATTCAAGGAGGTGGCTCATAAAAAAAAAAGGTAAAAGTGGTTGAGTCTAATGAGGCCCCTGAGAATCCACTAAAGGCTGTAAGCATGGAGCAACTAAGTAAAATAACAAGAGGTAACATGAGAAAGAAGGGGCAAGAAATAACATTGATGTTTTAGGTATCAAAAATACTATCAAGACAAAAAAGAAATTTACCCTTGATTTGTTGGAGCACTGGTAGGCCTAGTTTGGCTTAATCTTGTTCTATTTGTTTTTGTTGAGTCTTATAGGGTTCCTTATCGTATCTATGTTGGTTATGTGCAGGTTTTTGTAGGCTTCCTAGTGGGAAGCTAATTTTGGTTTGGTCCTCATTGGTGTTCCTTGTTTGGTTTTGTTCATTTTATTTAGGTTATGGGATTCTTTAAAACCTATTTATTTACCTATATCTAAAAAAATAGATGTGTTACAAGTATATATTATTAATTGAATTATTCAAAGGTTTTTATTTTAATGTAACAAATTGACATGCTTTGATCCGATTTTCCATGTGATTACAAATGGTCCAATCTCATTAGGCTTGAATTTTCCTTTTGATTCTTTATCCAAAATTATATTTGTCTAATTTTCTATCGACACTTTATCACACACATTGAATTCTCTTGATCTAATCTTCTTATTATAATCCTTCTTAAGGTGATTTGGATAATTATTATGTGCTCAATAACATGAATTCTCTTTTCATATACCATTTATAACTAATGTAATATATTTTATTTGTAGTTATCATCATTAACAATAAGTTATAATGACACTATCAAAGAAGAAATCTCAAGCTCAAGGGGATATTTTTTTTCCCCATAGACCAATAAATAATATGTTTCCCTCATAAATGTTCTAATACTTGTTATATGTGCCCATATAACTAGATATATATCTAAATTATGCCATTATTACCATGATATTCACAATTTTTGATAAAATGTTGACAATAATCTTATTAGAAGCATCAACTTGACCATTTCTATATGGGTATTAAGGAGTAGACAATATATGCTAAATCGTGTATTCGTCACAAAAAAACCACCATCATATTCATGAAATATGAGCTATTAACAATAATAATCAACAATGATAGGCCAAATATTGGAATAATATGTCACAATGCAATTTTAAATATCTTCATCTATAATAGTTTCTAATAACACCACTTTAACCCACATTGTAAAATATTTAGTTTTTTCATAAAGAATATGTGGCCTTCTGAAAAAGGAGGATTAATATTTCCAAATAAATTGAACCCTCATATGAATAATGCCCATGGTGATACTATGGATTGTAACTCTTGAGATAAAGCATGTGTAAGGTTACTATGTCATTGGAAATTTTTGTATATCTTAGCATATTCATGAAAACGATGTTCTATTATGTTTGAATAATCACCCATCCTAAGAAAATTATGTGACATGGCCTTTTCACTAAAATGTCCACCACATTCATTCACTATAATGAACCTCATGTAAATAAATTATAGATTCTTCAAACCGAAAACATCTTAATAATTTCCTATCAGATGATGTTGTAAGTAGTTCACCTTCAATAATAACATATTTGAGTGCAATCTTCATAGAATATTTCTATCATTCCTTGAAAAATATGGAAGGATTATTTCTTCTTATAAATAATTGAACACATATGCATACCATTATGAATTTTTGGTACCACTTTCTAGTGCCAATACCTCTAAAGGTTCCAAAACTTATAGCTCAATGACAGGTCTTGGTAATCTCTTAATAATCAATATAATATGATCATCATTATTATCAATAAGAACTAAATAAACCACACTAGCCATAGTTTCTGCTTGTCTATCTTTCTTTATGGGAATATTATCAATCTCAAGCTCATCAAATTAAGAAATCAATCTTTACACCAAATATTTATATGGAATAAGTTTATCTTATTTGATTTGATATGTGTATGTTATATAGTTAACCACAAGTTGAGAATCACCATAGACCTTAATAGATTTCACTCTTAATATATGTGTCCAATCGAGTCCTAAGACAAGTGTATCATATTTTTAAATTTTATTGGTGCATGAAAAACCCAATATATAGGCCAAATATATAATCTCTCCTTAGGGAGTAATAAGTATAATTCTTGTTCCCACACCCAAAACACATTTAGAACCGTCAAAATATACAGTCCATGAATTACCCCGTCATTATTCACTTCAAAATAATTAGGAGAAATATCATTCAAAGGAACATGGTCTAACTGGGGAGCTCAACTAACTGATCTATGTTAACTTTAATTTAACTAATTTATATGATAAAAACTTGAGATCAAATTCCATTAACAATAGAACCCACTCAAATATTATTTTTGATAGATATAACATAGGCGTCATATATTTTAAAGGATCAACTTTAGCAAAATCATTGTTTCATTATTATACATATAATGTCGAAGTATATGAGTTATAATTAAAAAAACCAAGCATATTTTTCTATTGAGTTTTCTTTATTTTCACAATCCACCAAAGTCTTATTGAATGTAATAAATTACTCTTTCATTGTATCATCATCATTATGTGTAATAAAATTCCCCAAAGCATGTTTTGTTGTGATCATACATATCAATAATAGCTTATGTGGAATAAGTGGTATCATGAGAAGAGGATTATATTTATATATATATATATATATATATATATATATATATATATATATATATATATATATATATATATATATATATATATAATTTTATTGCATCAAAATATTTTTTAAAAACATTATCCCATTCAAATTGTATATCTTTCATTAATAGTCTAGCAAAATATTAAGGCTTCTATCATCAAGTTGAGTAAAAACAAATCTTCTTATATATTAAAGTTTTACTTGTAAACTTCTCAATTGCTTAAGATTATTATGAGGAGGTATATTAATAATTGCTTTCACTTTATTTGGATCAACATCCATGCATATTTTAGAGACAATAAAACCCAACAATTTACTAGAGGTTACACCAAAAGCACATTTTTTATATTTAATCATACTTTGTTTTCCTTAGTATTTCAAAAAAACCCTCAAGTTATGCACATGATTTTATCTTTTCTTTGAATTTACCAAGATATGATTAATATAATACTTTAATATGCCATGCATATAATCTTAAAACATATGTGTCATAGCCCTTTGATAAGTAGTTCCTGCATTCTTAGATATGAAAGTCATAAACACACAAAAAAAAGTACCCAAACTATTGTAAAAGTAGTTCTATATTGTTTACTAAGATTAATCTTAATATGATTGTCATCTTAAAATACACCCATAAATTAAAGCATCTTGTATCTATTGGTAGAATCAACAATCATTTAAATATTAGGCAATGGAACATCATCTTTGGGACATGTCTTGTTTATATGTCATGAATTTTTACATATCTTAATATTTCTAATTAAATTTTCAATTAGAAAAATATTAGAAATCTTTTCATAGTATTCAATAGATCTAATAAAACTAGACATTAAACATTTTTTGGATTTCTTCCTTAATTAAAAAAGCCACCTTAGGATGTGTGTTTCTAATATTTTTCTTTCCATGTTTAACATTAGGATTTACATTAAGGTTGTGTACCAAAATAGAAGTAGACACAAATAACATAACAACATAAGATCATGAAAAAGTTATTGATATTATATTAAAACTAAGGCATAAATAATTTTTGAAATATAAAATTTGAATAATCACCCAACTTCGAGTTTTTAGGTGTTCCACTTGTGCCAATATTAATAACAATTATATCCTCATTCAATAAAATTGATATATCTTCCATATAAGGTATGGGAGGTAAGTATAAAAACTATATAAATTAATATCCTCATCACTATCTAAGGGCTCTCCTTCCCTACAATAATCATTCTCACTTCAAATAAAATGGAATATATTCTTATGATAATATATTGTAAAATCCATATTAGTTCCTAAATATTATACTATAAGAGCATTAATATTTTCATAGTCCATGACAATGAGCATAATGATTTTTGAAAACAAATTATGTGTATGATTTGAGATCCAATGCATTTCAAATCATCATTTGTGATTCATCATCAATTAAAAATATGAAATCATACAAACATATTTTTTCTTGATGATGAATCACGGATGATGATTCCAAACATGTTGGATCTCAAATAATACACAATTTTTCCATAGAAATAATTCTCCTCATTCTACTATAGTTTCATTAGTAAAAAAAGTATCAAGGGATGGTACATAATGAAATGTGTGATCAATTCATTTAAGATATGTAACTTTCAATTCCTCTTTCTTTCTACTTCCATGAGATATTCTACACACATGATCAGTGATATTCATAATATTTTACATCTCTTGAGAATGATTCTTATGGATTAATTAAATTGACCATGAATAGGATTTATTGATTCCTTGATAACATTTTTATGATTTTTATCTTTTAAATATCCATTATCCACATCAAAAGGTATTGTTTTAATTTCATCTTCTTGATTTTTTGACTTATCATTGTTGTATCCAATTCTTTATTTACTTGGACGAGTGGTTGTAAGAATAGGTTCTACTATATCTTACTCACTTCTTCATAAATATTTATCATTATAACCCATATTTTGTACACAATTAATTCCAAATACATATTTATCTAAAGCATTTTGAACAAGACCAAGGTTGTTCTTTACTAATGTGTTTTACAAAAATAATCTATCATAGGCATTATGTATTTATCATCAATTGAGTGTTCTTAAATAACTAGTGATGTTTGAGTTGGTCTTCCATAATCTAGAGAGTTTTTATAAATAACATCAATTTAGAACACATGCATATAATCTTTGTATTCCCAATGTCATGTTAGTGTAAAACTTTAGCCTAGATAACTTTTAATCCATGCTAATAACTTAGTAATCATTCTCATCATTATCTTTCTTAGAATTACTAAAATCACCAAATCAATTATAGTCACTTTTTCCATTGTAATAAATTGTTTAGGTGACATTATAGTTGGTTGATTCTTATTCAAATGAGGCACTACATTATCTTAAGGTTCAATCATCTTGAAAATTTTAAATGAGAGAAATAATTTTTGGGACATGTATAAATAAGTGCCTCATTTATCAAATTAAAACATTTATGTGAAGTCTATTAAATAGATTCCATGTCATGGATCCGAGATATATCAAGTAAAAATTATAGCTTGCATCTTTTGATATTACTTGACAATTTGTAATTATAGATTTTGGTCCAAGTGAGATTTAAATTAATCACTCTAAAATAATTTTTGTCTTAGTTTTAAAATATGTTGATGATCATATATGAAATAATGAGGGATTGTCTTCCAATTATTAATTGTAATATAAAGACTTCACTACAAATGTCTATTATTGAAGCATTATTTAAAAAAACTCTTTTTATCTCTATGTTTTTCATCATAATTTGAATGTGCAAGGTAAATGTTAATCAATAATATCTTTCGAAGGTAACTCATCATTTTTGTAGGTAATTACATTATCACTATATTTTAATTATTTAAAAATGGAATCAAAGTGTGATGCTTTAGTATCATTTTGAAATATTGTCTCTTATAATTCTTTGTAAATAATATCCTTATACAACTCAAATTTAGTAAGTAATTCAAGGATGGACATCTTGACATAAGAGTTTTGTAATTTATCAATGATATAATATTTTATAACATATAAATTAATATTAGGACCTCAAGGGAGGTTAGGATAGATGTTATAGTTGTTCCCAACTTGATAGTGAGGAAGATTAGGATGTTTTGATCATTCCTACCTTGAGATTGAGGAAGATTAGAAGGGACTATTGCATGCTTTTCCATAACCCTCCTCTGCATAATATGGTTCACCGCATAATAATTCATAATACAATAGGAAACATCTATGTTGGAATAATGCATGTTTATATAAGTAATTAAGGCTCATATATCATTAGGAAGGGAATAAAAACATAAACATGAAGAACTATCAAAATTACACAAAACCCTAACATATCTTTGAATATATTTTAACATTTTACAATTTTATATTGAATCCATATATTTGAATATAAAGACTAACAATTTTTATAATAATATTAACATGATACATAACAAGATACACATGCTAGAAGTATATTATGTAAATGTAAAGGATTTAAAGTATGACAAGGTAGAATGACATATAAGACTTATATTGAACAAAATAATCTACCTATCTATAACTAGAGATGTATTACTTATAGAGACAACAATGTTACAATAATTTATATAATCAATGAATAGGGTATGACTAATATGATTCTAAATAAAAAATTAAAAATAAGCACAAAATAAGTCACTATTTTGACAAACACAATAGAGTCTGAAAATATAACTTAAAAAATTTGAGAATAAACTAATGCTTAAAATCAATAAAAATATAAGTATGAAATACAAAAAATCATATAAAAATTAGATATATTCAAATTCAAAACTAATATGATAAAGCACATCAAGCCAACCTAATAAAAGTCAAATCTATCACAAAATAGTAGATCGTGCCTAATTAATTTTCCAAAACAAGAGTATTATATGATTAGGAGAGGGTTTAAAAGAGCATCTTTATTTTCAAGAGATATAGATATAGTTGTCAGGATTTGATAGTGTAGAACAAGCTAAAATAGTGAGACGAATCCAACCCTAAATATTTAGAGCCAATATAGAACCCCCACAATTGTATGCCATATTCTTTTTTCAAAGGACTATAGACAATACGTTTATAAGAAGTGACAGTCAAGCTCATATTTTCAAGACTGTGATCATTAGATATAGGGATCCAAAAACCTCACTCAAATTTTTAAAACATTGTGCCAATCACCAGATAATGTCATTTCTTCTTCAAATCATAATAAGGCAGTTAAATCTTCAAATGATAAGTAAAATTTTGGGCATGTATTCAAGGTGAGTATAATTTTTTAGCAATGACTACTTATCAAGCCCCTCATTGATGTGTAATATTGAAAATAACTCATGAATTAAATTAAATAATACTTCAACTAGGAAAAATATTGTGATACAATGTGTCACTATTATGAACTTTAGTGTTACAATAAATGATATCCAATTGTTTGCATGATTTATCTATAATGCTTATAAATGCTTAATATAAATGTATAAAATATATATACTAGATGTTTTATATTTTCTCTAGATACCTCTTGGATGCCTAAAAACACTAATACACTTGTGTATTTATATACTTCTTGAATTCAAATTGGGACCTTACTAGTGCACAAACTAACATCAAATGAATGAAAAAAGTGGATAGGATAGACTACGAACTGTTGGGGGACCTTAACAATATAAAAGGTTAAGACCTATAGACATGTACTATTTATATTTTATGAGGAACCACCAAAAATATGAGGGGAGAGAGGGAAGAGAGAGAATAAATATGAGACACGATGCAAATGATAAAAAAGATGCCAATAACACTTAATTTAAACTTATAATAAACAAGCACACAATTACTTTATAATAATACTGTTTAAAATTTAATGAATGCTCAAAGGTCATTTTTAAATTTATATAATAAAAGAGAACTAATGCACCTCTTAAGGATCAATAAATGACAATGGAACTTCTAGTGCATAAAATTACTCCAATTTCTTACTTTAAGAATTTCATATTAAATTATACATATAATTATTTATGTAAAATTATTATATTTTATGTATCATTAATTTTCTACCAAAATTAAATATCATTTAATTGGTTTCAATATTAATTTTTTGAGTCAAATTTAAGCATTATTTAATTTATTTGTTAAAACAACAATAAATATTATAAATTAAATGTTTATTTTTAACAATACAATTGAAAATTTTAAAAACTATGCATTTGGGTACCCAAAAAATGCTCCGATAAATTTTTTTCCCTATACTTCCAATTTATCCTACCATAAAGTTTCTTAACTATCCTTAAATATTTGTTTTGACCAAACTGACACACCAAACTTGTTTAAAGTACAAATTTATTACAGAGTTTGTCGTCCAAATCATTCATGTAATCAAATTTTAAGTCAGCAAGTCATTCTACTTTACCTTATACAATATAATTCTAATATATACTTTCATAATACATCCATGTAAAAAATCAGCATACATTATTTTTATCAACTCATAACATTAAGTGAATAAGTAGAAAATACTTCAATAATACTCTTTCTTTGGAAAATACAACTACATAGTAATCCACATATATACTAAGCAAACTAAACCATTAATCCTTTAATCAATTAAAAGTGCATTCTCAATGTGATGTCTAAATATTAACCAAACTCATAAACATATAAAAATAATAACTTATGATTATTATAAACATCAATATTTATGTCCTTTCTAGTACATTTCAATGTTACATCAATTATTACATATTTCACAATTTTTTATTTTTTATTATAATATAATATATTACATTATTTTCCGTGACATTTGTTTTAATAAAATTACTTAGATATTCGTATAATAGAATATTATATCACAAAAATAAGAGTAGAATATGTAGATCCACAATAATAATATACAGAAGAGCAAAATATTTGATAAATATAGTTGAGCCACTTCGAAGGGAAAACCTCGATAACAATGCAACAAGCACATAATTCATAATATGGTGATCAAATACTAACCATTACTTTCTATATATATACTTTACTTAGTAGGGTGTTCCATAGAGCATCATCTATGATAGAGATTCTTAGTTCCTATGAATTTTATAGATAGAGTTGTTTTAGTTGATGGGGATGAAGTTACTGATGAACACAAGTTACCATCCATAAACCAATGGCTAGATAGAGTGAATCAATGTGATCTTATAGGATTACCTAAGGTACTATGTGCAATTAGACTAGGTGAAATAGCCCAAGTTTTTAGAATGGAAACACAATTCAATAACTCATAGAAGACCTCAATGAGTGGATACTCACCTTTTTAGTTGGAAATATGATAGTATTTATTATCACCATGGATAGTTTTGACTAAATATCATGGGAGATACCCAACAAAAATTGAGTATTTATAGGAATTGCAAGAGAGAGTGGATCTTACTAGGCACAACTTGACAAAAAAATAGAGAGGATGAAGAAGTATGTTGATTCCAATCACATAAATGAATATTTTAAGGTAGGTGATAAAGTGATATTGAGTATGGACCCTCTAAAGGGAGTGAGTTCCTCAGTTATACATCAATGGGAAGGGCATTTCAAAGTGATTGGTCATGTCAAAAAGTTATCCTACCATCAGAAGTTTCACCATCACATGTTGATACATCCCATTTCTATGTAATCAAGCTCTAGATTTATCATAAAGATAAGGAGGACCCAACCAGGAACAAATAGACTAGGGCACCAGTGAATGTTATTGACAAAGCATGAAGAAAGGTTGAAAATATTTGGGATTTCAAAAAGAAAAGGTTCACCAACATGCTAGTTTATGAATTTTTGGTTCATTAGAAGGACTAACTTTCCTTTGAGAAGACCTAGGAGCAAGGTGAAATATTTGAAATGATGAAGATAAGATATAAGATTTCCTATGTAGGAACCCACGAATCTAGTTCCAACCTTAAATGGATAAGAGGCTTATTCCTATGAAAGGATTGAAGAGAATTCACATTGGCACCAAGGGTATTACCAATTTGAGTGGGAGATAATATGATGGTATGATTAAATATATCACCCCCTTACCCAACATCTATGCTAAAAAGTGATTTCAAGCCTTCAAAGTGAGTAAGAGTTATTTCCACTTTTTTGTTAATGTGATCAAGAGCCATGGGAACCTATATTGACATTATTTAAAGGTTGTGCTTGTTGTGAGTAAGTTAGGACATTAGAGTTCACACTAAGTTGAATTTTTCCTTTGTGACAAGCATAGTGGGCAATAAGTTCTAGCTAAGGAAAGTGTAAGCCTTGCATCATGTATATTTCTTCAGCAGTAGTGTGATTATTATTAGAACACAATGAGATAAATCATCTTGAGAGTTAGAATTTACTTCTAGGGTGTTGGTTTTAGAAGCATCATGAAGTTTTAGTGAAGCTAGTGTGGGTTTTGTGTGCATAAAGTGTGTGTCAAAACAAGAGATTTTTTTTACACCTAGAAAGGGTAATTTTCATTATAATGATGAATCATTCTAGATTTTGCCTGAATTCATGTTGCCTTGGATTTTGAATCCCACATTATAATCTAGCTCATCAAACATTGCATCAATACATAAGAACACTATATTATTTCTAGTTCTTATGTTTTAAGTGAATGTTTGCCTTCCATATGTGATTGTTTCTTCCTTTTTATTATCGATTTCATTTCGTGTATGTACTAACTCTAGAGATCGGGTTAGAAAGGCATAAATGTAAACTATATAACTATAGTTTGAATGCAAACTTTATAATTTTTGCTTGAATTTTGTGTGTATATACCCATTCATATCATCCCAAAATGTATGAATTTATAATTTATTCATGTAATGTGAATGCATATACATAGAATATGCCCCCATAATCTGTAGAATTTTAAACCATTTTAAATTCAATGAAATTGTATATTTTACCCAAAATTGATTTCTACTTATAAAGGTTTATCTCATGTATGAAAAGACCACTAAAATTACACCCTTTTGAAGTGAGGGATGTGTCTTTAAATTCACTCATATCAAAAGAAAATTTAATTGTGTCATGTTATCAAGATATAATCATAAAATATAGTAACATATTTTAAAAATTTATGTCATTAGAGCAAGATATGTATCATTCAATTAATGTATGTAACACATAGGGAAAGTCTTAAATTGTCAAATATATCAATGCATCTCATAGTAATAGTCATAATATAATCAACTTATGCAATATTTAGTACATTATATGGATCATGTCATTCATCAAACTCAATAAGCATAATAATCACACAAACACAAGAAGCACAAATGTCACTCAAAGGGATAAGAGCCAACATATGAAAGACATAATAATGTCACATAATCAAATAAGGTTAAGGGTGATACACAATATAGATAAGTGTCATTCACTCAATAGACATGAATATGTCTTGATGACACACAATGGACAAGGACCTTACATAATAGACAAGTAAATTTTAATTATTATGTATAAGTAATAGCATCAAATGAGTATCTATCTTCATCATGATTTCTTTGTTGTTTCTTCCTCTTCTAAGGGTAATTAATTTTGTTTTTTTCAATGGAACCACGTAGGGTTGGTCATTTTCCCCTCAAGGCCATGTATCTACTGATCTGGGTATATATTTAAGCTAGTTCTAGTCTTTGGCATGCTTTTGTATCTTGATTTCTATTCATTTTTAGGGTTTATTCATTTTTTAATTAGAATAAGTTTTTTTTAATATTTTTAGGAGGGACCTAGAGGTCATACTTGGTTCAAATGTGCCCTCCTCTTTGTCAAGGGTTTCTCTAGTGGATGGTTATTTAGGTCCTCATTCTAATCAAAACAATCCAAGGATGACCATACATGATTTTCATTTGGTTGAGTTGGGAAGTGTGGTTCTAAATGAGGAAGCTTGGATATCTTTTGTGGTAATGATTTGTTAATTTCAAAAATTTTGATAAAGTGCAATCAATTTACATACCTAGATTTCCAAGCATTGGAAACCTCTTTTGAATGGCACTTTCATTATTCATCCTTGTGCCAAGGGTTTATTCATCATTATTTGTTCTTCCTTCATTGATATAGATTGACTGTTGCATTTGGGTCTTTGGACTTGGGATAAATTTTTTATATGCATGAAATTGTGGTTCCCTATTTTTAACCCTATTACAGATTCTTTTATTACAACACGAGTTTAGTTTTGGTTGCCTCATTTGCCTTTATAATTTTGAGAGGCTTCTTCATTTCAGGACATTGGTATCTATCTTGGTGACTTTATTTCTCTTTATTCAAATTCTAAATCTTGCATGCATATAACCTCTGATTGAATGTGCATTATCTTAGATCTTTCCAAAAAATTACTTGAAATTATTAAGATCAAAGTTGGTAATAGAATTTGGAATCAACCTTTGGATTATGAGAGATTAAATTTTACATGTAGGAATTACTTTGCTTGCAATCATATGGCTATTTTTTATCCCAAGAATTTTGGGGGCCAATCTGATAACAAGATTTAAATTAGTAAATATAGAACTTGGTGGAAAGATATTGATGTGGAACATCTGATTGTCTTTGGTAAGGACAGGAAAATGGATTCTAGAGTTAGGGGTAAGGATTTTAATTTTTTTAAGGATATTGGTTCTTCTTGTTACTTGATAAAATGTTTTCCTTATCCTAATGTGTCCTCCTCTAAAGTGATCTCTTCTTCTTGTATCAATAAGGAGGTCCCCTTTGATCAAAAAAAAGTCACTAGATTGGATTTTATTGCCTCAAAATCTTCTTGATTTTTGATAGATCACTCTTTTCAAGATTTAAGTCCATCTCATTTAGGTGATTATTCTTTGGAGGCCTTGGACTTATACATGGTATTCCCTCAGGATGATAGTCTAGTTGATGATATTAAAGGTTGGACAAAGGTTTCTCACATTAAAAATTTTGCTTTTAAAATGAACCTATGTCCTATGGAATGCCTCTCTCACAAGAAATATTATTAAGTGTGGTTTGTGGTGATTTGTTTTTCATTTGGTGTATGGATTCTAATTCTTTTACTATTTTTGACATTTTTATTTTTTGAATTAGTAGATTCGGTTCACCTGTTTATAGTTTAGCTTTTTCTAGGTGGATTTGGAAATGTTGATTGTATCGATACACCATGTCATTTTGGTACCTTTTTTGAGTATTTTAGTGGGTAGGGGACACATTAAGCCTTGGTATCTATCAAAAAATAACATCAAATGTGCATAAAACTAGAAATATAGTATAAATCATGTATATGTAATGTAAACATATCCTAGTAAATAACATCCACGTACATAATGTAAGATAGATATGTTAGCAAGACATTTGTAAAAAGTATATAGATCAACACAATATAGGGGTTATATAAGGGTAACACCTATATATATATTAACCTTTGGGTAAGACGCCCCTAACATGGCATAGCCACTAGCTAGAGTAAATTCTAACATATAAGTCCATGTAAAATAGTATGTCATGCATAACACTCATTTATACCAAAGAAAGGCATGTGTGATAGAAAAAGATTGTGTTATCTACCAATAATGAGATAAATACCAAATGAAAAATATGTAAACTATATGTCTAATCATGGTGAGGTCCTTATTTTGGATTTTTTAAATATTATGAATGTTTTTTATTGAAATATTTGAATTTTTTTTATAGTTTTTTATTTTGAAACAAGAACAATAGAGACTAGTAGATAAAACATGGGTTAAAAATTAGAAGAATAGGAAGGAATCTAAACAATTTATAACATGTATTGAGGTAAATTAAGCACTTAATATGATGGCATGGCCATGTATGATCAAGATTCCCCACTGTATATGTGAATTATAGTTTAAAGGCATGTAGGGTATAGAATAAGAATGTAGAGGAATGATTGTACATCCCCATTTCATCAAATGTACACTTATCAATAAATGTAATGTGCATGGATGAGAAATGAGTACATATATAAATAATACTAATGTTTAGACAATAATTGAGTATAGCACCAAAAAATTGGATGTATTAAGGATTTATTTCCTCAATTTTTGTTGTGGCTGTGTATAATGCTACAAGTTAGTATTATCAGGTTTAGGATAGTATAAATAAGTGATTTTGTTTGTTTTTGGTGATATTTTATGTAATGGAAAATATAATTTGATCTATTCAAACTATGAAAAAATCATGTTAAATGGAAAAAGGTGGTAGTATCAAATCATTATTTTCATTATTTTATATTATTCAAGTTGTGTAAGTGAAAAATAAGATCTAAGAGGCCAAAAATACATAAAGAGGTAAGGGATATAAGATTGATCTAATAAATCATATATATTAAAAGTGGAAGAGTAACATGATGAATCAATAAATAAACTATGTATAGTTTTTTTCTTTATTTACTATTTGAATGTTTTTTAATTTTTAGAATATTTGAAATTGAAATGTGTTAACCAATGATCCCTTTAGAAGGATAGTCATAATAAGGATATAAAATAAATTTTGCAAGGGTCACTTTTCATGGATAAAAAATTCTTGATTTGGATGGCTCAAAATTAGAAAAGGCATTAAGTTTTGTAACGTAATAGTCTAAATCACTACTTGTGCAATCTTATGCAGGAAGAGTAAATCTAGAGTACCTAAGAAGGTTTAAGTATGATGAAGAATAATATAAGTTTGTTTTAAATGTTGTCTTATTTATGGAACATGTTTATTTTTGTGTATCACCAATCTAGAAGATGGTTCATGTGATGGTTCTTTTTGTAAACTTAACACCTTTTCTTGATATGATGTTTGTTTTTGCATTGGTTGTTTTTTATACTTTTGCATGTTTTCCTGAATTAGTTATATAGAAAGATTTTTTATAGGTGAAATAATTATAATTGTGATTTTTAATTAAATATATGTATCAATACATTAAGGTGGTGTATGGTGAGGAGGAGGTACCATATATTATAGAGGGTACTCATATCTAATTCTTGAAACTATGACCACTTAGTTATAATGAATGTAATTTAGGCATATATGTACCGTATAAGGTATAACATTAAGATTATATAACCAATGGCATAATAATATCATGTAAAATAACCTAATCTTTGGTATAACTACAAAAAGAGTAGATAATATAGTAGGATCCACCTGAAGAGGTAATATAATGTGTCCCATAGTAGTTTGTTGTTTCCCATTGAATGTTTTGATATTTTTAAATGTTTCTTATATGTCATGTTGTGTGTAACCCAATGAATGGAGTAATGTAATTATACATGGATTCTCAATTGATACATTATTCACTAATATAAAATGCATGGATTATTGATGAATGTATTATTGTATACATAAGGCATGTAAATCATAGCCATCATCCTCTATCTCACTATCATCACAAGTGATCATAGGATGTGCCTGGGAGGTTTAGATAATTTCACTGTTAATTCCATCTAATAGATGATCATATGTCTTAGTGGGTGATTATTCATTATAAGTATGATGCATCATTTAATTATCCTACTTTATCTCATGGTTTAGGAATGGCTCATTAAAAAATATTTAACATAACATTTTCATTTTTTTGTGGCTTAGTTTCCTCTATAGAAGTGTTTACTCAATGACATTGTTATCAATAAGATCTTGAATGTGATGTTTGAGATTGAAACATATATAATTAGAGTGTTAATTTCATTTTTCGTAATCACATTATGAATTGATATTGAATGCTTTATTTTTATGTCTACTCACATCAATCTATAGTGGTGGAGGTAGAGTTATGAGATTGCACTCAAGTAAATTTTGTAACAATTTAATAGTCAGGTGTGTTAATTTAGAGAATTTACTTCTTAGATGATTTGATAAAAACAAGTTTGTTTGAAGGTTGATATATAGCATTAACTCTAATCTTTTCATCAATTTTAGTATATGTTGGCTTCACTTTGTAATATGGTTTGCTTTGAAAATTCACTATGAAATTTCAAGTAGATGCAAGTGCATATTTGATCTTGTTCAGAGTGAGAAGCTTGAATTCTATTTCTCTTATTATATGACAATTTATTCCAATGATCTAAATTTATTAAAAATGATTACATCATGTAAAGGTGATAGTAAAGTTTTATTGAAGATATATTTGAATTCATTATCTGCAAACATATTATTCATTTGGGAAAGTATGGTCATGTAAATAAATACATAATCACTAATAGGGTCAATAGTTCCTTTCTTAAGTTTATAAATTTATTCATAAGAGAGCTTTTCATCAATGTTGATAGTAAAATGCTTGAGAAATTGATCTAATAATGAGTTGAATGCTTTGATTGATTGGTTAGGTAAATCATGAAACCAACGAAAGGAATAAAATTTTAGGCTTGTAGGAAACAACTTAGTTATCAACTTGACATTGAAAGCATATTCTAGATGTGATGCATGAAAAGATTGAAGGTGTTGTTTTGGATCTCCTCTACCTTAATATAGTGTAATTTTAGGAGCTGAAAATCTTTTAGGTAAAGCATATGATGCAATACTAGATGCTAATGAATTTTTAAGTAAGGATTCTAAATCCATTGATTAGATAGCTTTTGGTATAATTTTATTTAACTACAACACCTTAACATACAAATCTGAAACAGTTTGCATAAGGAATTGTGTAGTAGGAAAATAAAGTGGTGTATTATGCATATCTATCAATGATTCTATATGGGTCATTTATCTAGGCATGGGAATATATATTTATTGGAAGCCTTATGTTTCACCCAAACACAAAGGTGCAAATTTAATAATAGTGTCAATAATAGAGGTAACAACACTTGTAGTAGATTTTACAATGAAAAAGAGTGATTATTTTTGTGCATTGATAGTATAGTTGTTTACTTGTTATGCACTTTTATAATCTAAGAGGACTTTTATTAATTTGTATATTTCTTATGGCATTCAATAGATTATTACTCATAATTTGAATAAATGTTGGACTTAATCATGATATGCCCCTTTGAGCTCATCAGGATGGATTCTATCTAATCCTTCATGATTATCTTGTTTATTTTGATCATCTTGGTTAGATTTTTCATTGTGATTATATTCTTGAATATATTCATGAAAAAAATCATCATCAAAAGAAGAAGAACTATTGTTTGCATTTGGGGATTCCATTTTAAATGTGATCAAATGGATTTGAATATACTTAATATGGGCACCACTTTACCTAAAACTATGCCTTAAAGGAATAATGGAGGTAGGTATTTTATATGGAATAGAATAATAACATGGAAAAGATACTATAAACAATAACTGAAAATGGAGTGTTAGAAAAAGAAGGAATTTTTTTATGAATGAAGATCAATAAATTACTTAAAATCTGAGGTCTAAAGAAAGTGATTTTAGTATAATATATCAAATATAATGTCAAAATAAAGTGTTTTCAAAGTTAGATATTTAATCCATGTTGAAAAAAAGTTCTTTTAGTGTTATATATTCATTAATTTATTTAAAACCTAAGACAAAAAAATTAAGAAATGCTCAAATAAAATGTACAAGTTCACCAATATGTTTTATCAAAATTTAATATTAATTGGGATATGAAATCTAATTAACATATAATTAGTTAAAAGGTATCATAAAAATTAAATGACTTGTAACTATTAGAATTAAATTAAAGAATTTAAATGGATAAACTTGAATGAATGAATGAAGTTAACTATGAAAAGCACAAAGAGGACAAGAAGAATTTTTTTATTTATATCTATTCGGTTGACTTTGTGTGAAAAAATATTTTCATAAATGATCAACTAATACTTATTTATGTGAGTTTAATAGAAACAATAAATATCACTATTTTGGGTGAAAATCGACCAGAAACATTCACGATCACTTGTCATTCTTGACCCCTATGTGTTGATCTTGATCTACATGGGAAAATGTAAAAATGATCATACATTCACCTTCACCTACTTGAAATATGATTGTATGTGAATTTAGACCTTTGGTTGTGTGAAGATGACATGTAAATGACCTCTTCAAGGTTGAAACCCCACTTGGGCTTGTGATAGTTGAGAACCTAAAAAAAGAGAGGGGGGAGTGTAATGAGTTGAGGTGACCCTAATCACCTCCATGATGATTTAACATTACTTATGTATATATAATACTCTAAAGATTAAATCAAGCCTCACATAATTTTCCCACATAGAGTGCTTAGTTTAATAGTGTTCCTTTGCTACATATATGCATCTAGAGATGAATTGAATACTTGATAATGTTTTATTTGACTTATATATAATAGGCTTGTGATGTGGATAAGGGATGATTTAAGTTAATATAATTGAATTTGAATAAAATAGGGAATCCTTGCTCAGTGTTCAATAGTATAAGTGTGCCCAAATAGTAAAATTTTCCCATTATAAAATAAGTGGTTAAGATGTGCATTATAGCAATCCAAAATGGGTAAACCCTCATGTTACCTATCCTTAAAATAAATACCAACCTATAAGTAAGGGTTTAATATTTAAAAATATCCATTGTTAGGCTATGGTGAAACATCAACTCGTAAATTTTAGGAGTGACAAGTAATCCAAACCCATACATATTGATTTTGACTTGGAAAAGGTAATGTTTCATCTTAAGAATTTGACATGTCCATACAAATTCTTAGAGGGTTTTTCAACAATTAAGAATAATTATGTAGGTATAAAACATAAATTTAGAAGGAAGTGGCCCATAGAATTACTTAGGATAATGTAAGGTGGTAAAACAGGACTAATTTAAGGGCTCAAGTAAAGTAAGGTAAATGTGAGACAAAACTACCATTATCAAGTATTCAAGACCAAATATGAGTATCTACATTATGTGAAAACATAATTATTTTCTTTTATATTGAAATATATGAAGTACATGCAAAAAAATTACCAACTCGAAATAATGACTCCTATAACCAAAATATCTAGAATGTAAAATCACTATGACTTCATAGCTTACACAATAAGGATGGATTTTAGGTCTTAAATTTGACAAACTAGAGATAAACCCTTCTAAAAATTAGGCCTAAATAGTACCTATCATCCTACTTAGTTAATCATATAATGGTTCCATAATATTTTTCCCATAATAAATATTGGCTCAAGTCAAGTGGAGAAAGGGAAGAATTGTTTAGGTCTAAATCTCTTTGCATAGGTCAAAGTATCTAATAAGTGTTAATACCTTGAGTCTCTACTAGAATATCAACATGTATAAAAATATGGTAATAATTAAATGAATGGAAATATCTCATAAAAATCATCAATATGAGAACTAAAATATCTAAATTACCAATATTGTAAGGTTAAAACATTATTAAATACCACAATATGTAGCTTCCCAAAAAAAAAATTTATTCGCAATTGAATATACTACAATTTTCATCACTTGATGCTACACCATTATCCTCTTGGTATAAGTATACCATGAAAAATATATAACTACTTGATCTAGGTGAGCTAGAATGTTTAACTAGCTTAAGCATATGAATCAAATAAATATAATCTCATATATCCAGTATTGAATTGGATCATTGAGTCTAAAAAAAATACCAAAGTATTTAATAGTTGTATTGAATCCTATCCAAGAATAAGGAAATAATCCTTAAGGTAAGGTAGCCAATAAAATATGAGGAACCTAAATAACATCCAAATCTAGAAAGAGATGTACATTGGTGTGCTAATGCACTTAAATGTGCATGCCATCATAATATGTTATCAAATATCAAACCCACAACTTATTAACACAACCAAAAATATTCAAAATAAAAAGATTAAGGATAAATATTACTTGCCCTTGCCTAAATGGGATGAGATATTATTGAAGATACTAAAAAAACAAGCTTCTAGATTTGAACTCCACTCTTTTCCCTTCTTGATTTCATTTTTTACCCCTATATTTATTCTTTTGAAAACACTTCTCACTTCTTCCTCCATTCTTCCCCTCAATATGTTTTGGATCTCTCTAAAAGTATAAAAAACATTAAATTTTTGAATATTTATTAAATTTAATAAATAAAGGTATATTTTTCATATAGTGACATCACTGATTCAAAAATAATTATGCACACTAACTCGTCTATACAAATGCAGGGCATCATAATGCTTAAGTTAAAGTAAACATTATTTAAATGTGCAATTTTCAAAACATATATAAATTATTTTAATGCATTTTGACTATTGTAAGAAGAAAAAAGTTATATGTTTTTCAAAGCACGCAAAATGAAAAAAATAATGAAAACCCTTACAACAATGGGAATTTTCACTATTGCTGCATGTTTACATTTAAAATATACTATAAATTATTTTATTATCTAGGTAATTGTTAGGGGACTTACCTCCCAATCAATATTAGATTGGAGGACTTAGAAAATTAATATTTTTGGTAGGTGCTTATGACCTTTCATTTTGCATTCGTTCATACCCTTCACTTAGTACCACCACTCAAATTTAACCTCATTTGAATCTCTTTGGTGAATTTTATCCGATTAAGCATCCATGGGTCAATTTTGACCAAATATGAATAGGAACCAAACTCATTCATCCATAGTAGAAATGACCCATTAGTTGATTTTCACTAAATAAATTTTACTATGTGAAGCATGGTTGAAATAGTTGGCATGCTTGGAATTTGTACCTAAGAATTGATGTGTGCATTTATTTGGTTTTTATATTTTCATTTCCAAAATCATCATTAAAAAATAATATTTCTCACTTGCATTCATAGCAATTCTTCACCAAGGAAAACAAAGTACACTTAGTGACAAAGTTCATTTACCAAATGAATTCACTATTCTCTAGGATAGGAATTGAACCCAATATAATAGGAGTATAAGTGGCATACACCAATTATTAAGAATATCTTTCTTGGTTTATTACATATTTTTTATGCCTCTTTGTATTTAATTTACAATATCTCACCTAATGACATGATTTCTCTAGTCAAATGGTGAGATCAATGCCCCAAGTCCCCTTGGTAAGTACCCATTTACCCTTCATATAATTTCATATATTCATTTTATTATTCACCAACACATATTGAAGGCCTACACTAATCATATGGTCAATTACTATCCCTATAGTCCTTTCCAATCATGATGCTCTATTTTATTTACTTATTTCTTATGAATTTATTATTTGAGTGTGGAGACTAGCAAAAGCTCATCTGTTAAAACATTTAATGTTTAAGTGAGCTAGTTTAGACACTTAGAATACTTTGGTGTGTAATTAAATAATAAATAAAAATATTTTATTATTATTTACACAAGATTTTCACATTAAGTTTACTTTATTAGCAAATGAAGCAATATATAAAGCAATAACATTTGAATTTTGATTGTTATTCTTATTAGAGTTTTGATTCTTCTACTTATTTTGATTAGATTTCTTCCTTTTGTTATTTTTAGAATATTTATGATTGATATGTCTATTAAAAATATTATTTTTATACTTCTTTATATACCTTCTCATCATGAAACTTGTGAGGGTTGCTTATGTGGTAAGCAACATACTAGTTCCTTTCACAAGAATCATGATGTGAATTCCTCACATCCCTTAAAGTTAATTCATATTTATGTTATAGGACTTGTTGAAATTTTGTATCTTAATAGTTCTTTATAGTCTATTACATTTATTTATGATTAAACTAGAATTATTTGGTCATATTTCATTAAAAATAAATATGATGTGTTGTCTAAATTAAAAGAATTTAAAGCTAGTGTTGAAAATGCATCTGATTTTTCTATTAAGAGATTAAGAACTAATGGTTGTGAATATATTAGTAAAGAGTTTGATTATTTTTACATTAATTGTGGTATTCAAAGGGATTAACAAATCCTTATTCCCCTCAGTAAAATGGTATTGTTGAAAAGAAAACTTGCACCATTATTGAGATAGCTAGAACACTGTTGCATTTTGTAAACGTCCATCCTAGTTCTTATGGACAGAAGCCATGAATACTATTTTACATATTCCAAATAAGAGTACCTGCTTAATGTTTGCATTTTTATACATCAATAATACATGTATGCTAATATCATTTCATTTTCTTTGATAAAACTATTTTGTTGTTACTTTATAGATACTAACTATATTGATAGTGCCTCATCTACATTATATTTATTATTAAAATGATTTATTTTGAATCTTGAAAAATGTTTGTTACAATTATATTGTAATAAATATATTTATCTTAGATGAGAAAGCAAAGAAAATATATAGATATTATGATTATTTTTAGTTCATATGAGTTAGCATGAAAATACATTATATGCATAACATCATGCTTAATTTGACAAAATGATCATGTTTAGTTATTATATTTGGTAAAAAGATCATGCTCAATAATTTTGGATCTTTTGTGTTTTAATTATTTCATTTGATTATTGAGGCAATTTCATGCTAATATTCTTAGATACTCTCATTTTATTGTTTATGCTAACATCCTTATATGCCTCGTTTGATAATTAGATATGTTATGAAATACAAAGTGTAAATGGAGTTTTTATTATTGACTCTTCATCATCTACTTTACTAAGCATTCTATTCATACATATCTAAACTTATTTGTTTTAATCTAATAACTATTTGATTGGATGATGGAATTTCATGCTAAAATTATCCATATTTGATGTATGAGAGGTTATACCTCAGTCTTTTGTTGAATCATATTAAACTTGAAAATATTTTTAAGATGCAAATGATAAAATGAGTTATTGATAGTAATATATCTAATGTTTGGCTAAAATTAGTACCATATTATTAGTAAATTATTGTATGTGCATCACATGATAGTTGGGGACACTCATCTTGTCAATATTGGAGACATCTAATAATGAATTGCATACAATAATTTATGATTTTTCACTAACTTTGTAATCAAAGTAGTGAACTTGTTTTCCTTAAAATATGACTTGATAGTTTTAAATGTGTTTTACCATATAAAAACATATGTCATATTTGTATGCACTTGGTTATTGTGATGATAACCACACTATGTTATCATGAATCTATTTTTGGATATGTGTTTAAGTTTTGTATAGCTACACAACACCAAAAATTTAAGCATATTGAAGTTCATGTGCATTTTATCTGAGAGAAAGTCCTCAATGGTGATATAGATCTACAATTATATCATAAATATGAACTAGTGGTAGATATCTTCATAAAGCCATTTGGTGCCACCAAGTTTTTGTAGTTTCATGAAATGTGGGGCCTCTCAGAGTTTGCATTGAGGGGGAGTGTGTATGACAATGCCACTTCCTAACGGCCATGCATTCCTTCTTCTCTATACTTCTTATCATTGTAAATCATTATAAGCTTTGTGTAGAAGTTATGTGATTTGATTTAAATTTGTGTGGAAGTTTTACTTTTGTAATTTAATACATAAAATAATACTTTGTAATGGAGTTATTTAAGTTATAAAAGGCTCCAAATATGCTTAGATGATTATTCATGATAAACTATGAGATGTAGTCTCACGATAATGCTAGCCTAGACATACTTTATATTAGTTTATGAATTATAATTCCTTTTATTTCAAAAGGTGATGTTTGGCATGATGAAGGTTTTCAAATACTTCAATTATATACATAGTATAATTATTTTTTTTTTAGGTGACTATGATATGTATCCTACTTAGCATTAAGGGGGAGTGTTAAAACATTTAATGCCTAAATGGGCTAGTTTAGACCCTTAGAATACTTTGGTGTATAATTATATAATAATGATCTATTATTTATTAACACAAGGTGAAAACCTCATGTAAATAAATAATAAAATGTTGTTTGTTATTTACCAGTTAAATTAAATAATTATCAAGATGGTTGGACCCATTGGTTACAACGGTCACCTCCCTTCATCCAACATTATAAATAGGATTTTAGCCCTATTGTAAAATACACTTTGTAATTCAATAAACTTGATCTGGTTGATATTTTCAAGTGGAAAATATTTACAAAGGTTTTGTGAATGCTTATGTGAATAAGTGAGAAGTAAGAAGGCTTTGTATTGGGGTGTAGATTTCTTGATTATATGAAAATAATCTTAGTGGGTTTTTTTACCTCTTGAGGTTTTCCCACGTTAAATCACTATGTCATTGTGTTCATTGATATATATGATTTGCTATTATTCACTCATCTAGATATGTGTCTTGTATATTATTTTATATATTTCATGCAAATTCTTTCACTATCTTCTTATAAGTTTATAGATTTATCAAGCCCTTTCAAAGTGCATACATTTTTATGAATGCAATGTGAACCCTCCTTTTTATTGCTTCTTAATTTCATCTTTCAACCATATATTTAAATTTCTCTTTTCACATTTTACACCATATAAAATGCCCAAAATTTATTTGTAAATCCACATAATATATTATGTCACCAAAGAATTGATGTTTTAGACAAGATTCGTCATCAAGATAATCTAATCATTTTTATATATTTTAGAGGTTCCAATCATGCCACAACATCAATAATGATGGTAGATGAACATAACAAGGAAAATATGTTTCTAACCTGTGTGACATTATATAATGTTTTTTGACATCTCATGGAGACCTATATGAAGATAAGGCATGTTTTAAAGACATGTTTGATAATTATAATGTATATATTACATACTTATAATTGAAACATTATAATATGTAATGTGTGAATATGAGAGAGAATAGAGTGTATCCTCTAAGATTGTAATAGTGAGATTTAGAGGGTGAGATAGATTAAATATCATATTGTAAAGTGAGAAATAAAGGGGTATAAAGATAAATATTATAGTGACATTTTAATAGAGAATTATATGAATAAAATATAAGTTAGGATAGGAAATACCATGTTTTGTGTTAAGTGTATGGAATATATGGACCACTTCCTTTATTTTCTTAAGTAACACATAATAATCCATCAAAGTGTATTTATTTATTTATATTTGCATAATATTTAATCTAGTTAGGGTCACTCAATCACATAAGTTAATACATAGTAACTATTTTATGTCAACATATGCTAACATTAAAAATCATAACTATAATTCCTTTACTTAAGTTGAACCTAAAAAAACCATAAAATTCCATGTGAACATGGTAGAAACTAAGCTTCATACAAATTCAAAACAACATAAGGTTAGTGACACAAGTTTATAATTGACTAAGTAATAAAATCCACAATAAAATTATTGAACACAAATGTGTGATTGCTTAATAATATATCTAGAGAAAACTAATCTCTCAATATATAAAATGAAATAAAAAAAATATCTTTAATTGGATAGGTGGGAGGCATGTGCATCTATTTATACACCTATTAATAAGTTACATAAGGGTGGGTTAAACTATTAAGGCACTAACCAAAATATAATTTACTCTTATAAGGTAAAAAAGACATGATGTAAGGTACACAAGATATAAAAACAAATGGTATATCACAAGCCTCAATAACTCAAATCTAAGATGGTTTTTACACTATAACATCCCTAATAAAAACTCAATTTATGCACTAAAATAAGGTGGAGATGAAGTATCATTCAAATTACCATGCTCAAAAGTCTCCATGCAGATTTTTTGGAGCACTTATTTCTCCACAAAACCTAAATATGACTCTTTGTTGGCACAACCTTAAATCTAGGGACATGCACAAAACTAGTATAATGGCGTTCAATAACATAATTTCATGTATTCAAATAATTTCGTGTTCCCCCACCAAGTCCCTTTTGTAAGTACCCATTTACCTAGATATAAATTTATTTATTCATTTGATTATTCACATATTGAAGTTTTATATTGATCATATGATAAATTACTCTTTCCATAATCCTTGTCAATTAATTTTGATCTATTTCATTTATTCATTTCCTATGAATTCTTTATTGAGTGTGGAGACTAGGAGATGCATATATTCTTATAACTTTATAAGCTTTTTAAGAGGTCGTTTCCAAGTTTTTACATTATTGTGAACCCCCACCTTTTGATGGTTCTAATTTTCATCTTTCAACCATATATTTATAATATCTTCTTTCACATTTTACACCATCCAAAATTCTTAAAATTTATTCATAAATCCCTATAATTGATCACATCACCAAATACTTGATTTTTTTGGCAAGATTCTTCATTAAGTAAAGTTTATCATTCTTGTATATTGTATAGGTTCCAATCATGCCACAACATCAAGAATGATTATAAATGGACATAACAAGTAAAATTCATCTCTAACCTATGTAACATCGTATGATGATTTTTGGAATGTCATGGAGACCTATATGAAGATGAGGCATATCCTAAATACATTCCCTTTAACTATTGTGATGTATATAGTTGATACTTATAGCATAAAATTATAATATCTAATATGTGCATATGAGAGAGAATAGAGTGTATCTTCTAAAAGTGTAATAGTGAGGTATATAGGGTGATACAAAGTAAATATTATATTATAAAGTGATAAATAAAAGGCTATAAATATAAATAGTATATTGGCATTATAACAAAGAATTATATGAATAATTAGAAGTTAGGGTAAGAAATATCATGTTTTTGGTTAAGTGTAGGAATATAGGAACCAATTCTTGTATTTAATTTAGTAAAACATAATAATTCATAAAAATGAATTTATTTATTCATAATATCAACTCTAGTTAAGGTCACTCAATCCCATAAGTCAGTACATAGTGCATGATTTATGTCAACAGATGTTAACATTAAAAATCATAATAATTATTTATTTATTTTTTATTGAAAAAAGAGGTTTATGAGGTCCCTCACCCTTTATATTCATAAATATATAAATTTTATAAAAAGTATCACAAATAATCCAAAATTATATATGAGTAAACTAAATATGACACTCATCTCGGTACAGTCATCTAAAAATAAAAATCAAATTATAGGCCCAAAAACCCAAACTGCTATAAAAGAAGTAGAAGTTATGGAATAACCCAACAAAAATACATCACTGTATATAACCAAAATAACTTATGTAGATATTATACATGCATACTTATATAAGGAAAAGGAGTGTGGAAACATATTAAGGTATGGTTTTTTTAGGTGAAATGTACCACCTCAAATCTTTTTTATAAACCAACCTAAATTATGAAAGAGAAATATTTGGAGATTCCTGAGGGAGATTAAAAAACTTTTTTTCCTTTCACATAATTTCATTTAGCATTCTCAGTTAGATCACTCATGGAATACCAAATCCTCCAATGAACAATTGAATGCCAAAGTAGAGGATACTAAACTTTTTAATCCAATCCAGTCTTTCATAGAATGTATAATATGAAATCAACAAATAATTCTTTCCAAAGCACCTAAAATATCGACTATAGAATGGGGCTTATTTATCTTCAACATAGTAGGCGTTAACATCTATCCATTGAAGTAGCAGTAAAAAATGTTTTTAATAGAGTAAGGTCCCAAATTCACAAAGGGATCCATAGCTTCCTTTCTATCCCACAGAATGGTAGACCTCATAGACTTCTACACCATGGCTCTTGAGACTTATTCAATGACTTCTTCTAGCCTAGGGTGCTTTGTTCTTAACCATAAGTGTAAATTGGATTCCAAATAATCATAACTTTTCCTATCAAAATCACATCTATTTTCATTATATATAAGACATAAAATCCCTCACATAAATCTAACAAACTAACAAATTCAAATTCCATACCAAAAACTTTGGTAAAACCAAATTATGTAAAAAGGGTTCACATGACAAATTTTTATCTTCCTTGGTATAAATTATAAAAACATATTCAAACATAGTTGGGGAAGTTAAATCAGATAATTAATTTAAGGTGACTCTCTTGAACATTCATTTCAACCATCTTTATTTCAAAATCAAATTTTAACCCAAAAAAAACCATAAAATTCCATGTGAACATGGTATAAACTAAGCTTCATATAAATTACAAACAATGTAATATTTGTGACACAAGTCCATAATATACTAAGCAATAAAATCCATAAGAAAATTATTGAACACAAATGTGTCATGGTTTAAAAATATACCTAAAGAAAAATAATCTCCAACCCAAATACACATCAATAATGTTTTCATTTTCAAGTTCACAAGAAGACCCAAACTACCAAAAACATCATGTAAATCTAAAGACAATTATCTTTGGATAATTATCTCTAACAACCTCAAAATAAAATATGAAATAAACATAATAATTTTGATTTCATAGGATAACACACACATATAGGTCCACCCATCCATAAAAAGAAATGAGGATGTACAAAATGTTTAGATATAAATGTTTCCATATGTGGGAACTAAAATATTCTCTTTGGTACTTGAAAATGACAAGTTTGACACACATTTACCCCGCATGACTTGAGCACTTGTTACCATAAAAAATTTCACCCTTGAGTAGGTTCTTAAAGCCTCCTCACTTAAGTGATAGCATGAATACACCTCTAGACTATGGGTGGACTAATAAGTGAGTTGAATCTCTAGATAGGTCTAGATCCCTTGATGTTATCACCTTGAAACTACTACTAGACCTATTATTTACTAGGAAAAGTGAGAGAGAACTAAAAATAAACTAAAATAGGGAGGTGATGCACCAAATTAACACCCTCCACTTGACTTTACTAAACTAGGACATGAATTAGGCCTGAATATAATTAAACTACTCAACAAGGACCTTCAAGCATGAGCATTTCAACATCGAGGTCATAGACAATGGGTTGAATAGAAGGGCTAATCAAGAGGCCTAAGGAAGACACTAATGACTTAAATCCACTTCTAAACTATGTAAGGCTATCCAAACTCACCATGTGACTTAAAATAAAATAATCCATTTTCAAAGAGGTAGGAAAGTACAAATGAGAGAGAGTGAATGCACTACTACTATCATTCATGAACAATCACACAAGTACACTGATTGCAAGCTTTTGAGAAGGTAAGAAATAAATTTCTTCAACATTCAAAGGCATAGTACAAGTGTTAAGTTGAGTAGGTATTCACCATAATTATTAAAAGGATACATTCAATTCCAAAGTCAGGCATATATATATATATATATATATATATATATATATATATATATATATATATATATAATAATGTTATAAATATATAGAGCAAAGGTGTGGGAGGAGCAATGACAAATTTCCTCTCTTGATGAGGCAAGTTAAAAACAAAAAAAACTTTTAAAGAGTAGTCTAATAACATATTCATCACAAGTGTTAAATTGATATGATATTATCTTTCATCAAGGGTGGTTTAAAGTGACTCTTAACCTTCTATAATGACTCATCAACCTCATTTTAAATTTTCCATTCTTGGTCAAGGAGTTACAAGTCTTTATCTTGCAATGTGGCACTCTAGAACATGCTTCTTAAATTTATCTAATGCCATCCTAAGCCTAGTTATTTGATTTAGGACTAATATCATATGTTGAAAACATCTCAATCACCATATATGGATCTATTCCACTTTTTTTCAAGTCCAAAACCATTTCCAATACTAATAGATAGGTGTATTAGGTTTGTTAGGAGCTCTTGATGGCATATTGCTTACCACTAGATGTCTTGAAACATCCAAATGGTGTTGAAACACTTGTATAAATTATTCATGAGTCTCTATAATAATTTTACCATGACTTATATAGGTCATATATTATTTCAATGGACTCCATTAGGCTTTACTCAGTCAAACTTCATGAGAAGCCATCAGAAACTACATTTTTCAGGCCTATACCAGTCATTTTTAGGCCAAATTACGTACAATAATACATCATATGTGCCAAAATAATGAATTAATAAAGTTAAAAAGGGTTTTTATAGACTATAAAAACATTTTATAGGCCCTACCAATCCATTATAATCATTTAAAATACTAATCCTCTCCATTAGGTCTCTTTCAAGGTTTTAGAAGGGTTTTAGGTGTGTTTAAGTTTTTAAGCATAGTTCATAAAGGTATAGGCATTGACCTCATAAATAATGACATAAATTGGGAGGTAATATGGTATATTAACGCCATAAAACACCATTTTATCCCATGCACCTATTGGTTTTACTTCTCAAGTGAACAAAATGACCTTTTATGATTGTTTAGGCTTATTTGAGAGCTCAAGAAGGATGACTTGGCATAATAAGGTGTGAAAGTGATTAGTTTGGTATATAAACCTATCCTTGTGTTTTTTGAAACCTATAATTATATTTTATAATGTTAATTTACTCCATATCATCTTTCAAACCCACTTCCACCTCCATAGGCTCATGGCTAGGGTTTAAGAATAATTTAGTGCTAGTGACGCTAACAATCTTGTTTTCATCTTTTCCTCATCAAGAAATAATTTTAAACCTATCAATATCCTTTATAAATTTATTATATACTTCCTTTAAGTTTTATTTCTTCAAATTCACCCTGAATAAACATATCTTTATTCACCTTTTTACATACAGGCATGTGTGTAATCATTTAGGCCTTATAGGCCTAACCCGGCTTCTTGACCCCTACACTACCTTCAGTCATCAGACCTATAATTTATAATTTTATTTATAATTTTATTTTACCATATTATATACCTCATGGCTTTAGATAGTCAACAATTCACCTAGAAACTACATGTAGGTGATTATTTGGTTTGTCTTGAGTTTGACTGCAAGTATGAGTGTGATCTTATTCACCTAGCATTTTAGCACTTGAAAAATATTTTAAGTTTTCTCATGATATTAATTATCTCTATAAAAACCTCATGTTACTCTTCCATCCATCACAATATTATTCCTTCTTGAATTTACGCCTATGACAAGCCTGTAGATAAACATTTTAGTTCTTTTGGCTTTAGGTGGTCAAATTAAAGTCTATACGATAACCAGCCTTCTTTAAGTTTTTTGAATGAAATTAAATTACACTTAAATTTTATGTTGACACCCTACATATTTTTTTATTCAAACATTTTCTCACCAACCTATGTTTTGCTCATGCTACCTAGTAATAGACCTGTAGGTAGTTATTAGGCCAAAAACTTCTTTTTCTCTATGTTTGGTCCCTTTGAGTCTAAATGACCTATGAGGTAAATATGGAGCAATGTGAGTCATTTTTTTTATTTTATTTACATTACCCCATTATTTTAAAATCACTTTTTTTACACACTTGACACCCTCATAGTCCATTTTCAGACTTACATTGTCCAACTCAGCTAACATAGTCCTCTTGAGTTACAAAGTGGGTTAATGGTTTGAGTAGTAAGTTTTAAAGTGTTTTATGGATTTTAATAATGAAAAATTACATTTAATTATTTTTTAAAAATATAATGTACACTCCCATGAGCAACTATTTGTTGTCAATAATGACCTACAAGTCTACAAACCTGTAGATCCACAAAAATTTCATCTTTTCTGGATTGAGCTTAAAGAAAGACCCTTGAATATTGAATCCAATGGTTTTACACATAAAATATCATTTATTATGACCTTAAATTATATATTAATATGCTACCTTACTTAAATATTCATATATAATGAAAACATATTCATGTTTGGCAAGGAATATCTCCACCATGGCAGCTAGTTCAACTAGTCCAACTTGTGCATGCAAAGTTATCCATTCTCCTTCAATTATTTTTATTAAATTATGTTTGTATATGGTTTAGGGGTATTTATATTTTTTAATACACTTTTGAACATCTCATTTATCTCCATCACATACACCAAGACACTTCATAGTCCCTACAAACTTGATTGTCATGTTTAAACTAAAAACTCAAGGTTACTTGGCATTATTCTAAACATGATCATGAATAAAATTGAGTAAATATGATATTTCAAGGTTATATTAGTGTTAAATATACATTTTAAAATAATTATGATGTATTCACTAAGATTCATAACTTTGTATTTGGAGAAAACTAACCCTAATGGGGTTTTGAGTCCTTTTTATGCACCTTAACTTCTTAAAAATTGTTCATAAAGTTAGAGAGATTAAATAGAGGAAAAAATAAAAAAAATTAAAGGTAATTATGTTCCCCTCCTATGTATAATATATTGGGCTCTAACTTTCTCTCTCCTCAAAGTACCATTCACAAACTGGTTTCCCTTTTCTTGTTACTACTAGGAAGCTTGATGGAGGAAAAGATAGATTTCTTATATTATTTTACTCTACACCTCTACTTTTTTCATGTATTTGGGTTTTATAATACCATGGTGACCCTTGGAGGAGTTTTTACCTTGCTAACCAATATAAACCATCTACAAAAACCTCCAAAACATGTTTTTTCCAAGATTATGCATATTTTACCCTGTGGAACTACTGGAGATGGTGAATCAGGTGACTCTTAATCTTCCACTAAATTTTGAAAACATGGAAGAGAGTGTCAAAAAATTTCACACTTCTTTTCCCCTAAATATATTTCAATAACTATTCATTTTGACGTTAGCAAATGATGAATGGCAGTTACCAATAGGACTCCAATGTTGAAAAATGTTATTTAACACACTTGGAGGATGTGTACAGACATATACATCATAATGTAATTACCAAGGTTTTATGTGAATTAACATATACCTCTATATAAGGACAAAACCTTCATATTTGCTTTTCCTAGCAAGTGTCAACTCAACATTGAAGTATACAATGAGACTAAAGTAATAAAATACCTTAATCTTGTCAAAACTACCTTAATTATTATCAATATTTTACATTTAGATATATTCTTGAATTCCATATTTATTAATTTGAAATATATTTCAAAGTTCTATATTAATTATATTAATCTTTCCCATTAATCCATATTAGGATAAAACATATTGGTGAACCCATACACATATCGAACAATGTAAATACTTAGTTTTTCCTTTAGGGTTTCATCATTTTATGACTTCAAATTTCAGCCTTAGGGTTTTATATTCAGACATTTTTTAATTTCCCATTTCTCTCAATACATATTATAAGATTTAATATTTTTCCCTAGGTTTTCACATTCATTCACCTATTATGTTTCTTCTATTAGGGTTATTCCTTGATTGGCTGATATTTGGATCAAACCCACTCTATTTTCAAAAGGATCCAATATTTTTACTAGTCATATTAAGTGGTTGAAAATTTTATTTTTGTTCTCTATAATATATTTTTTTTAAATTAGGAATATACAATTTACTATCTCTATTAAATTCATCCTAAAGGATGAATGGTGTACCTATAGTCAAACTAATTTTTGGGTTTTGTCTATCTATTGTATTACATCAAAAAAGCCTTTTGGATTCAAAAAATTTCTAATAGTTTTCTTGGAATTGTTGGTTCTTTATTGCCTTTGTGTTTCTTTACTTATTTTGATATTCCTTAGCTATATCTCATTATTTCTCTTAAGGCCTAATAAAGATAAAATGGAGAACCAATAAGAAAAGCCGAGCCACTTTTTGAATATGGATTATTTTATCTTTCTTTTAACATTATATCAAGGTGATGATAGTTACTTTCCCTATAAGAAGGTCCATGGTATCACTATCCTAAGAATTAAGGTGATCCCTCCTATAGTATAAAATATATATCATTTGGTTTTTCTACCTCATCCCCAACTACCTCCCATAAACCCTCTTAATGGCCTTTATATAGATATTCAATCATAAGTACTTAAGGGTTGTGCTTGTGAAGTCCTTCAAGATCAAATTGTCACTATGAGAATGTCCATAGAGGACCTGTAAAATCAAAATAAATATTTCAATTTAAGGATCACATCACTTTAAAATAATATCATATATACAAATAATCCATAGCGTATAAGTGTCAATCATATATCTACATCTCTATCCAAATATTGTGTTCCTCAAAATACTTCATCCAAATATTGAAAGCCAAAATAGGATATACAATAACTAGTGATTCAAAAGCTATACGTAATGCTAATAAGAGTTAAAGTGGTATTCTAAGAAAAATTAATTGAAACAAGTTGTTAACATTGCCTCCTATGCATCTTCTAAAGAGATAAAAATACTTTATGCATATCATAGAATTCATGGACATAATACAAATATTTTTTGGGATTTGAAGAACAAAATACAAAGTACCATTGGTAGTGGAGATATTATACCAAATAAATCAATTAAGAAACTTACTCACACTATGATTACATCTCCTAAGAACATGTGGAAATATAATAAAAGGCAAAATTAGAGTGATAAAAACTTAAAAAGGTAGAATTAGAGTAAATAAAGCTACAAAATAAAAAATTAGATCAAGAAAGGTTACAAAAGGAAAAATTAGAACAAAAAATGTTACAAAAGGAAAAATTAAAACAAGAAAGGTTGTAAAAAGAAAATTTTAAAAAGTAAAAGTTACAAAATGAAAAACTAGAACAATAAAGGTTACACAAGTTTTAAAAAGAGCAATCACTAAAAGATAAGTTGTAAAAAAAAACTCAAGATAATGAAGATATACTTAAAAGGGATAATATCACAACTATGGTTATAAAATAGGAAAATACAAACCCTTACTCATATCGTGAACCTTTTACTATCACTGTTCACATAGATGGAGAGATTGTACCAATGTCAAGGTTATGGACTACCACAAACACAATTTTCATAATACATCATTTTTTGTATCTCTTGGATATCACCTTCAACACATAGATTAGACTAGTGTATATATAAAATGTGTGGGATCAATCGAGTGAAAAATAATTATTAATTAAAAAGTGTGTTATCTTACATTTAAAATTATTCTTGATATATTTTCATACAATGTTATGCTTGAAGGATCAGGATTAAAGTCAATAGGAGTATGGATCAATTAAAACAAATATTCTTTTACATTTGATCACAATGGTAAGGCTAAATTCATTTCAATAAAGGTAAAAACTTTAGAGAAATAAAATAGTACTGGAGCTAATTTTTCAATTAGTACTCATGATATAAATGATGCTACAACTAATATAAAAAAATGAATACATGATTCAGTTGCTTATAAATATTATGTGAAAGATATTGAATATAGTGTCAATCACACCAAGGTGAATATTCCTAACAATACAATATCACAAGTGTAAGATCATATTTCAGTTACTTATGAGGATACATATTGTGCACATTTATTTATTCCAAATGGATGGAATGATTTTTTGGATTAGTTCAACACAAATAGCCTATTGTACATAGTATCTTGATACTTTCTAGATTGTTCATTCATTTTATTATGCTATTTTTACATACATGAGCTCATATTCTCTTGAATTTGCCATTATTCTATCATTTTTATTTGTTTTCAGTTAGACCTTTCCTCTATTTGTATCTTGATATAAACATTTGTGACACTTATCATACCATGATTCTAGTACACATCCTTTGTGGCTTCCATTGATTTTACATGATCACATACACGTACATCTAACCATCACATGAGCACATGTTGATTCTTTCCCATTGGTGGAACTATGATCCTTATATCCACATATTCTATTAACCTATATTATTACATTTACCATATATAATGAGGGCATATTGCTTGATTTCACTTTCTCCACATAACCATGTTGTCACAACTACTATACACTATACATTAACACATGTTGTGGATTATTTGGATCCATCCCATTCTTATATTTTATGAACCTTGGTCACTTGGAATAACTTTTAAATTTTTCAAAAAAATCCAAAAATTCTAGGAAATCAAATAATTAGAACATACAAAAACATTCAAATATAAAAAAAAATCTAAAATCAAAACCTGAACATGATATGATGGCTAGTTTACTTTTTTACATATGTTATTTATCATATGTTTGGTAAATGTAATATTATTTACATACACTCATGCATTCCATGGTATTTTAGTCTAATTTAGTACATATAGGTTACACATGGACATACATATTTCGATTTCCCCTTAACCTAGTGGCTACACTAGGGGGATTTTGTTACAAAAATTTCACTATTACATGCTATATCTTTCCATGACCTTTGTACCAAGGTGAGATACCTATATTTGCTACACATGCATTAATAGTTACTCATTTCATACATAGTAGCACATGATATGCCATTTTACTATGATGTTACATTGATACGTATGGATGACATAGACTAATTACTTGTTTTATGCTTTATTGATGTTAATACTCTTTTCTATGAAAGATTACTTTATGTGTGACCGTTACATGTGGTCCTTGGCCTTGATTGATATAGAATGTATGATGCTCCTTATTTCCAACATTTGTATGTCCTCCTATGTGTGACCCTAAGCCTTTTTTTTATGATATCTTTTGTCCCTTGTATGTCACCCTTGACCTATGCGTGACACTAACACTTACATTTTATGATCTTATTGACATTGATGGGTGCCATGATATATATCATGAAATGTTACTACATACTTTTATTTAATTACACTTTTTTTGCATGATTTATTTATACACTCATTTAGTCATGAAACTTATATTCTTTTCATTCCATATGTTACTACATGATTTGATTAACACATGTACTACTATGATGGCATATTCTCCACATAATCAAATTATATTACATGATGTTATCTTTACACATTACATGATACAATTCATTATCATTTTGAGATGAGTGACTTAAAATATGCATACTTCATCTCAAAATGGGGTCATTTTAGTGGGATTATTTTAGATACATAAACCTTCATGAGCAAAAAATAAGAGAAGAATATAAGTTTCAAAATTTTCATAAATTTAGTTTGTTAAGTTATCAGATATTTTCATATGCATGACAAACATTGGCACATTGATATAGAATATAAGGGAATATACCATGCATATACATTCACTTTATAGACACTTGAGTATATATTCATACACACATGGATGAATATACATGGGCATATGCACAATAATTTACATGAATGTAATTTCCTATTTTTCACATTCACATACATTGGAGATATAGGTTCTCAAATTTAGATTATAAATGCATATAATTTTATATTAGTTGGTATAAATTCAAAAGGTATGATACCGGTTCATACACACACACACACACACACACAATAACATAGTTATAGTTGAATGGAAAATGGTTGTCATTCCACTTCACACTTAATAGATATATGATACATGATGGGGGAATAAACATGGTCCATTATTTTTTTATCATGTTTTATATTCTATATTGATAAAAACTACATAATCAGAACATGCATACATGATGGGGGCATGAAGATTGTTAATTACTTTATGATCATGAATTTTTGTTTTTATATGAAAAAAACTTGATTGAAATAGATAAAAAAATACATTTGGATATATAATCCATCTATATTAGTTGATTCATTTTCTATTAAATATTTCAGGATTAGTTCTCTCATTTACCTATGTAGTGATCTCTTTGATTTGATTCTAGTTACATGATACTCTATATTTTTCTTGCATAATTATTTAGGTTAGTACACTATGTAATTTTCCTAGATTCATGAGGGTCAAGGCATGCTTCCTTCCAAATATAGGATCCTACATAGCTACACAAGTTTGGGGCATGATCACCCCAACTCTCTAATGCTTTAGCAAGGAAGCATCTTCTCTAACAAGTTACAATAACAAGGTGTAGATACCCAAATTTGGCACAACACATATTTTTTAATTTATTTTTAATTACTTTATTTATATGGGTCTTGTATACACATAATATTTTTCACTTTTATTGATTACTGACACTTTGTATCTTGCAATAACCTATCGAGTCTCAATATCTCTAAGTGCACGCCTTAAGGGGTGCACCAAGAAAGGGGTGGGTAAACCATTGGTACTTCATAATATTGTTGTCCATTTTTATACCTTCCATATACACACTTATCTCTTAAAACCATTTTACCTAAGTTTATTCTTCTCCATTGTACCCATTCTAAACATTTGTCATGTTTTATTCTCCTTGCTCTTGCCTTGATCCCCTTTCACCAATTGACTGTACTAGGTCAACTAGGTTGACCCTATATAGTTTCCAACATCTTATTACTATACAGGGTTGATAGGGTAAAACCTATATTGTTTAAGTATTTTTTTCACTTGGAGTTTTATTATCCCTTTGGCTGACCTAGCTTTGGACCTAGTGATTTATCTCTTGAAAATATACAAGGTCGACTAGGTAGACCTTGTGTATCTAACATATCAAGAAGGATTTAGGGAAAGATATGCCTATATATACAAGTTAATTTCCAGCCATTTTAGAATAGATAAGTGAATAATAATAAATATGAACAAACATCTACTTATTGACCATTCTACTTGAGGAATAAATCTTAGGGTTACATACTTTCTTTGGAGATACAGATCTTGTCTTGTGAAAAAGTATTTTGGATGCATAGATACATTATGTATCCTAGAGCTGATTTGTCTTTTTTATCCTTATAGACCACAACAATCTCTTGCGAAGCACCTTAGCCAAGGGAGATATTGAGGCTTGGTCGGTTCATCTTCAAAGGTAAGTATTCCTAGGTGTATTTTTTCTTTGTAAGAGTAGATAGATAATGTATTTGTGCTTCTCTTCCATGCATTAGGATTTCATAGACATTGACATGAGTATAGGTATTTTATGCATGTTTATTTTGGTTTGTTTTGTCTCTAACCCCCACTTTGTGCCACAAGCTTCAGTGAGCACTAGATTAAATTTACTTTATTATCATTAGAATAAGTGAAATATCAAAACCTAGGACCCCCTTAAGGTTATTACATGATTATATTAGACCAGACGCTTTGTAACCCTCCTTATCATGGTGTATTGTGATAAGTGATCCCCTAATTGGGTCTAGTAGATCCCCATCTTGGTCATGCTCTCACCTAACAAATGTATTCCTAATCAGAAGTGTAGGTATTCTTTATCTTCTCTAAGCTAGGATTGATTTATAAACATGATGCATTTCTTATTGCATACATTCTGATGAACCCAACATGAATCATATCCCACCACTAGTTGGATTGTTTTCACATTTCCACTTTATTCTTAATATTTTATTCACTTTGGCTTCACCTTCATAATAAATTCTAGTGAACTTGATGTGAACTAACCTTTGCAGGATTTATTTACTTATTTCATTCTTTTTATCATTTTTTATCATATATTTTCCATACTTTTCTTGCTTTTCAAATTACTTGTAAAAACTATCTTGTTTCAATTCATAATCTGTTATAGGCTTTATAATCTTCCCTGTCTATTGTATTGGGTTGACCCAGTCGACCTTGTACATTTTTTAGCCTCTGTTCATTGTACTAGGTCAACCCAGTCAACCCTATAATGTTTACAAACCCTATTCACTCTTTTTCCAACCTTTATTCATTATACTAGATCAACCCAATTGACCCTATACTATTTATAGGCCTTATTTTCTATACTAGATTGACCCAGTCGACCCAGTATTATTTTTTGTCTTCCCTATTTGCCAATTTTATCCCTATTTTTTTTCCTAGACTTTTGATATCCATTCCTACTTGGTATCATGAATCCTTTTATCAAATTCATTCTTGATAGTCTCAACTCATTCTAAATATACATGGGTTATTCTCTCCTACCCTACCTGTCCACCATAGGAGACAACTCTTTATGGTGCATCTCTTCATCCAAATATTTTCAATATCAATCTATCTCATACCATATAGTCGATCTAGAGAATCCTATTAGACAAATACCAAACCATGACAATCATATACCTTATACCACTTTTACACCATTTAAACCTAGAATTTGTAAACTCATCAACCCATCTACATCAAATGTTGGAACCTCACATTATGTTCCACCCCTTACAACCAATGTTCACAATCCTCTTATTACACCCATAATAATATCACCTAGCATTATCACTTCCCAAACTAACATGGTTGAAACCACTCAAATTTATAATCTATATGGTTCTCAATTATTCAAAAACCTTGATGATAATACTATTTACACTCCTCACAAAAATTATGGCTTTACCAAGCTTCCTTCTTCTTCTACCACATTTAAGATAACTAACATTAATTTTTGGAGTCCTCCACTTACAAATAATCCTCCTCCCACCAACACTACTAATCCCCCTCCTATCAACACTAATATCCCTCTTACAAACACCAACCCACCTATTGATACAACTCAACTTCTTTCACAAGTCATACATGAAATGAACATCATGTAAACACTAACACCTCTCAAATGATGAACATACAACAACATTTATTAATCATGACTAGTCAACCACTTCAAGTCATCATGTCTCAACCAAATCCAAATTTTATCCCTCCTCTTAGAGTTTTCAATGGGAATATCATCCCTTAACCTCGAATAAATAATAAAATGCTTCAACATCTTCAAAATGAACCTTTATCCCCATTCATTGCATCCATATATATTAAAAACATTTCTCCAACTATCACATATAATGGGACTAAATACCCTACTATCTTTCTTAAGTCTTTTGGTATCTCTATAAGTAATGGGTCCAAACTAATACCTTTGCTACCACCAAGCTCTTAGCTAAAACCTTTGTGGGTGATTCACTTCAATGGTACAATTAGATTCTTAGACATTCTATCTCAAAAATAGAGGATTTAATCAATGTTTTGGTGAAGGAATTCCAACATGTTGACCTTCCTAAAAATTACATTAGCCATTTTATCAATGCCAAACAACTTCCTAATGAATCTGCTCATACTTTCATCAAATGATGGAAGTCTTTCACTCATAAATTAGACCATAACATGAATGATGATACTCTTTTGAAATTATTTGTCACTTCTCTTAAACCTCCCCTTCAATACAAAATTCTAATCTTTTCTCCTAAAACTGTTGAAGAAGCTTTAGACCAAGAAAAAAGGTAAGACTTTCTTATGACTCGATTTGAAACACCTCAAAAAAATATTAAAGAACCTTTCCAATAATTTTCTCATAATATTGATTCATCCAAGCTTGCCCAACCTCAAAATGGAGCATCTGATTCAACTAATTTTAACCCAACCCACCTTCCCTTGAGTCTCAAACAACTTAGGAAGAAATTATCACCCTTGAAACCCATGAGCTCTGATCCTTCCAAACCTCCTCCAAAATGGTATAATCTTGTTAAGTTTTGTTGGTGGAATGATAATATAGGTCAATCTCATGAGTCTTGTCATGATCTTCACCATTTTCTTCTTTCTTCTTTGCTTAGTCCACATTTTAATCTTGATACTCTAACAAAACAACATTATCAAAACTATCTTCAAGCTTCTCAAATTCAATCTCAAGAACCACAATAACATTAAAATCAACTACCTAATAATAAACAACAATCATCCCATACCTATACCTCATATGCTAATTTTTTTCAAACCATAGTGGATCCTTCTTCCTACACCAATAAATAAAGGATAACAACCATGAAAACCTTTAAACATATCATTGCATCCATTGAACCTCAACATCTTAGGTCACATGAACCAAAGGAGTACTTAGTTCAAATTTTGACTCCAAAGCATATCATATATGGTCCTCCTTTACCTATTTTACCTCTTCATACCTCTCCTACACATCATATGTCACATCCAACATCCTTAAAATATAACAAACCAACACATTTACCTATCTCCAAATGCACCTACCAACCCATTGCAAATCATTTTAATGTTTCAATGTTACCTCACTCCAAATCACATGCTAGGGCATCTTGCAATGCTCATCCACATATCCCTTTAGATTTTGGGCATGTTGTGATGCCCATCCCTGTAGCCACTTACCCTTTTGGGAATCGTATGATGCCCACTTTTATTCTAAAATTCATAATACCAAACAAATCTAGCTTTAAAAAACCTTTCGAGACTTAAACACTTGTATTTCACATGCTCATCTTTGATACAAACATTAGCATATATCTTACTTTTTTTATTTATCTCATGTTTATTTATTTTGTGCACTTAATTTCTTTAAGTTTTAATTTACTAGCATCATTCTTTTCCTTTACACTATTTGGATTTCTTACACATCACATTTCACATTTGTTTTCATTATTGTCCTTATATATCTCTTATTTTTACATTTATTTTATCATTCACCCCTGTGGGTTTCTCTTTTTTGAGTTTTCAAAATAAGACCATGGATAGGACCTGACCCTCCTCAAAAAATACCACCTTTGCTTCTTTTCTTATTTTATTCTTTCACATTTTACTTTATGTCACCCTTGTGGGTTTCTATTTTATGAGTTTTATTATAAGACCATGGATAGGACCTGACCCTCCTCATAAAATTACCATCTTGTCATTCCTTTTTCTAGAAAATGCTTTTTCTCTTTGTTCTCAACTTTAGCTTTTGCTTCTTTTGATAGATGGAATTTTCGCAACAATCTATGTTAGCATGTTTTCAATCATTTCCTCATTCTTATGATAAGGAATCACATTTTTCTATCATTGTATCCCTTTTTACCCTTTGTCATATTTTTTGTAATTTGAAGTAATTCAAATTGTTCTATATGTCATTCCTTTTTATTTCCTTTCCTTTCACTCCACATTGGGTAAAACAAGGTTGAAGTCAAAATAACACTTTTATTTCACCTAGATTTATGAGAATCTTAGACACCATTCTCTTTAAATTTATCTCTCTTATAAACAAAGTCCCAAGTAATCAAATGAAAGTCATATTTAGCACTCATGTTTGGTTTTCCAAATTCATATGGAGGAGGAATAGAAAAAGCCATCAAGAAAGTTAAAATTCAAATAATTTGAATCAAAAGGAAATGATATTTAAAAGGTAACATATAAATCTCAAAATTCAACATCACACCAAAATATGTGATTACAAACACATTTCGTATCTCTATTCAAAGATCAAACTCCACAGTTGGCCTCATATAGAGCTAAGGTCCCTTGGGGTGTAGTAGGCTAGTAGATTGAAATAGGAGAATTCAACAAACTCTATGGTGCTACCTACTTTTTCACCCAAGTACCCAATCATCATAGTATATTGATGACTCTATAAGGGGTCCTGAGGAATGAGGAACACGTTGTGGGAAGGTAGCTCCATTTTACTTTTCATGCATATAGCCTTCATGGGATGATCTATATATTTCATTTGTTGACATAAGACTTGTGTGGCTATGAGAATTTCTTGAGAGCCCTTAAGGTTGAAATTCCTCTTGTTTTTAGAAACCAAATTTGAGTGTCTTGACTTCGATAAAGAGTTCCTCTACCTTGGTTTTTCCTTCATTCTCCCCTCCACCCATTTCCTTTCCCCCCTTGACTGGTAAATTATGATTCCAAATATGGTATCCCTCTTCTATTATTCCTTCTTCTTCACCTCTTAAAAACATGCTAGCATTACTTTGTTTTAATTTTATATATCCTTAGATCAAAACAACATGTTTGAGAAACTATGGATTACACTCTTACACCATTTATTTACCACACCATCTCATTGTCATACTAACCACGTCATTAGGTGGTTGTGTTTTCTTATATTATATCATTGAACAAACACTAAGTGTGAGTTTTCATCCTTTAGAATTTTATGATTTTCATTTCTCCATCATGTTTTTATTTGATTTTTTGTGGTCTTAACTTATCTTACATATGACATTTGCCATAATTACATGTTTCTCTTTATGTATGCCTTTTTCGTGTTTGTCTCGCATCTTCAATTACATTTCATTTTCTATATTTCATGTTTTTATTTTTGCCTATCTTACATGAGCTTACTTTCCACTTTCTTACATATATTTGTTTAAGTTTTCTTGCATTGATATTTCATTTGGCATTCATGTTTTACATACTTCTCAATGTGATTTAGTAATTTCTACTTTTTTTTTTCCATTTATGTTTTACATAATTCCCAGTGTGATTTAGTATGATCTACATTCTTTTTTCTATTTATGTTTTACATAATTTGGTCTAGGAATTTGACTCAAGAGAGAATGGTTAGTATGGTGTTAGTTCTAAAATAAAATATGAAATGAAATAAACACACTAATAGCATAATATCTCTAGGCCTAGACACTAAGGAGAGATTAGTTAACAAAATAAAATGACAAGCACAACTAAAAATCAAGGGATCAAATACAAGAGTCCTTCACCTTCTTTGGATGCTCCAAATGCCTTTTTAGTAGTGCCTTGCTCGGCGTGTGCTCATGAAGTCATTGGCAATGGAAGCTTGGCTACCTCCATCTCTCCTTGGCACCTTTGGCTTATGGCTTGGCTTGGAATCAATTTGGCATGGTAACACTAATTTCTTGAAGATTTTGGAACTAATTTTACATTATAACTTTGCATCAAAAAATATTTTGAAATGATGTTGTGAGGCCTCCTATTTGGAGATTTTTTGATTTAATCAGCATCAATCTCAACCATCCAACTCAAGATTGAGATGTGTGGTTGAGGATTAATTAATTTTTTGGAATTAAGTTTTTAATTATCCTCATCATGAAATTGGAATAAGGGGCAATTAAGAGGCATGGAGGGTATCGTGGAAGGTATTGATGAGGCATGGAGGGCATGAATCTTGATATTTGTGTCATTTATGGCCTAGGGATGTCTTCCCAAGAAATGAGGTCACTTGGTGATACAGATATTCAATATTCATTTCTAAAAACAAGTTTTCAACAAGTTTCCATGGAATTATTAATTAGGCCTTGATTTGGGTTAATTAGCTCTTAAGCATGATTAAGCACATTATGCACAAATTACTCAAATTGACTAATATGCCATGTTATTGGTCTAAAATTTGACTGAATTAGAATTGGAATTGGAATGTGATGTCAAATATGTTAAAATTGTATTCCCATTTAGGATGTTACCAGTAACAAATAACAAAGGCACATGTCTTATGTAAAATATTTGATAGGGAAGAGCAATCCAGAGCACCCAGGTGCAAATTTGGCATTTTGACTTGAAATAATATGATCAAAATTAGTTGGCCCATAAATTGTATTACTCCATTTAGTGATACCTTGGCCAAAATCAGTACTTAAATATGTTAGTTTCACACCATTTATCATGGTTTAGTGTTTTTAGGCCAAATTATGCATTTTAGGTGGAAATTGGTCAAAAGTCTGATTGGAGGTTATCGATGGATAGATTTAGGTGTCTACAATTTGTCCCTATTTGGGAAGGTGTTGTGAGCTATAAACATAGTAATGTCTTCTCAAAGAATGAAAATTTCCAATATGCCTACAACTACAATGATGATAAACTAACTATATGTTGCCCCCTCAAGGGAACAGTTGGCACAAGTAGGTCAACATATGGTCCGTCAAAAAGAAAGAAGTGAAACAAGGGAACCAAAGAAAAAAAGGATGATGGGGTGAAAACATAATGATACTAAAAAAGTAGTCAAAATCATTGATAATGCAAGTGGGATGGTGTGCAATGATTTTTCCTAAGGTGATTTAAAACATTGTACCCGGATAGTGGCAACATGGTATGGTAACATAATTACTTACTCAAAGGGAGTTATAATCATTGAGAAGATGAAGCTACCCCAGTTAGGATAGACAAAAAAGAGAATAACATGCCCCTATATAGGTAGAAAAGGTAAAGTGGTGACAACACAATGATTTTCTCAAAGGTGGTTATAATCATTGAGAAATGCAGATGGGATGGTATGAAATGATTTGCCCATAGGAAGTTATAATCATTAGACCCTGATTATAGAAAACATGATAAAATTAGCCGAGGATGATGATAACTTAACATAGAGGGTAATGATGAATTGGGACAACCTACTAGTAGGGAGATGCTCATCTGAACTAATAATGGTTGAAATTATTTCATGTTTAATTACTCTATTTGGGATATTATTAGGATGGAATCAAAATGGCAGTGCCAAAGAGATGTCACCATTAATAAATAGACTTATTAAAACTAAGTTTTGTTGTAGCACACGTCGATAGGTATCATGGTATATCATCATGAGGACTTGGTTAAAATATGCATGAGAATTGACTCATGTAATCAAATACTTAATATAAAATAATGCACCAATGATAGAAACCATGATGATAATGTAAACATATGAATATGGATGGATTCAAGTATAAGTGTCAGCAAGGAATCACCCAATGAACACACGTAAACTGAATCAAGGTAATAGTGTTAAAATTAAACAAACAAGTAGACAAACAAACAAAATAAGTAGAAATAAATAAATAAACAATGTAATAGAAACCCTATGAACATTGCCCTTAGAAAATAGGTGACAACTTTTAAAAAAAACTAAATGAGGGAATAGAAGAAAAGGAAGGGGGTGTTTGAGTTGTCTCCATATGCACTAGGTAAGTGGGTGATGCCTACATAGTTTCATGGATGTAATATCCAATAAAAAAATTTAGGCCAAATGTGGTTCTCTCAAGGAATGGGAAGAATGTGATAACTAAAGAAAAAAATAGAATGGATGTGATAGAAGAATAGGAATGGTCTTACAAAATGGCAAGTGCATGAGAGAAGAAGGCCAAAAAGGATGGGGAAACTAAATGACAAGTGATTTTCTTGTAACTTAGTAAGGATTCCCAGAATCTTTAAGGCAAATAAGTGGTCAATGTTTTTATTATTTTCTAAAAATTTTATAAATGTTTTTAGAATTTTTTGAAGTGTCTCAACTTGATCAAGAATGACAAAACACCAAATGGTTCAATTCAAAAAATGGAAAAAGCATTCAAACTTAGGTTGTTCATAAAATGGTGAGAGCAAGGCTTAGGTTTCTCAAAAAATGGTGAGAGCATGGCTTAGGGTGATTACAAAATGATGAGAGCATGGTGGAAAAGTGTGACTAAGCTGAACTCAACAAGTTTTAGTGTTGCCTACATAGTCTCAGAGTAGGACCTCAAGTCACTTTAGTTCCACCATTACAGTGGAGGAACTTGACTAGTGTAGTAGCCAATTCAAACAAAATAGGCACAGTTGGTAAAAAAGAACAGCATGGCATAAGAAGTGGTAAGTTGGTATGTCAAGGCTTAGTGTTTCCCCTATTTTTCCCATAGGTGGTTATAACTAAGACACAATAGCATAAATTAATGGTATTAATTTACCTAAAGGCAGTTATAATTAGTAGCAAGACTGATGGTAAGAAAGGACTAACAAATGAAGGATACAAATACTAAAACTTTTGTCACACTATCAAAAATATGCTTTATATCTAAAGTGCTTGAACAAACTGATGAACTGATCAGATACCTTGATGTTAAATTTTTGTAATGAATGGAAAAAACCAAGGTCAAATGGGCTAGGCTTTAGAACACACTGGGTTGGTAGGTTAGAAATGGAAAGTGGATATGGGAAAAAGGATGAATAAAGATGGTATTTGTACAATGAATAATAGTGTCAAAATGGCATAACTAAAATGGTCCTTATAGAAAAGACACCTTAGCACTCAAGCATAGTACCACTTGAGATGAATAATATTTATTAGCTCTATAAGTTCATCATCGTCTGGTGTGGCAAGCTTGTATGCTCCTGATCCATAATTAGTAGTAATGATAAAAGGCCCTATATAGTTGGGTTTGAATTTCCCTTTATGATTCTTCTCAGTCATGATATTCTTTTAGTTTTATTTAAGAACAAGATCATCAAGTTCAAATGTTTTATACTTAACATGTCAATTATAGTGGCCTTTGATTCAGTTCTAATATGCTTGAATATTTTTGAGCACAGCTATGCATTTTTTATCAAGTAGGTCTACCTCTTGTAGGCAAGCTACTCAATAGTCATGATCATCTAGGACATGCTTGAAAGAGATGCATAATAAATGTAATTTAAACTCAATGGGAAGGATGGCTTTAGTACCATAAACAAGTGAGTATGGAGTGGCTCTTGTAGGGGTATGATGATTGATAAAGCATACCCAAAGGGTAGGGAATATCTAGAGGTGCCAATCATGGCTAGCATCATTGACAATATTTTTGAGAATATTGATAAGGGTTTTGTTGAATGACTCAACTTGGTCATTACCTTGAGGGTAATATGTTGTAGAAAAATGTTATGTGATGTTGTATTCAGTACATAGCTATTCTACATCTTTGTTTTTGAATGATCCTCTATTATCACATATAATGTCAGAAGGGACACCATAGCGGTAAATGAGATTGTTGAAAATGAATTTAGAAATTTGCTTTCCAATCATGTAAGTGAGGGGTATAGCTTTAACCCACTTAGTGAAATATTTAGTAGTGGTAAGGATATGTTTATGGTCGTCAGATGAAGTGGGGTTAATCTTCCTAATGAGGTCAAGTCCCCATGTAGTAAATAGTCATGGTGTCAACATTAGTTTTAGGGGTTTTGCTAGGGCATGAATAAGATTAGCATGTCATTGACATTTGTCACACTTTTTTACATATGCAGTGGCATCTGCATCTATTGTGGACCAATAATAACTAGTATGTAAGCATTTTATGGATAGGACTACCCCATTAGAATGAGCTCTACATACTCCTTCATGAACTTCTCTTAATGCTGTGTAGACTCTGTCAAAGTTAAATAATGAAGCAGAGTTCCATCAAAACTACAATGGTAAAGGGTGGATCCAAGTAGAGTATAACAAGTAAAATGATGAATGAAGGCTTAGTTTATTTTTGAGAGAGGTCAGGTGGCATAACTTGGTCGTGAAGGTAGTTGTAAAGGTTTGAGTACCAGATAGAATTAGGACCAACAATATTACAAATCATGGCAATGGTTGAAGGTTCATGAGCTGGTGTTGATAAATTTTTGATGAGGAATTGATACTCTCTAGCTTTATCTATTTGTCGAATCAGAAAGCCAATAGTAGCCATGGCATCTACAATTCTATTACTAGCCCTCAGTATGTGCTCAAAATGAATGTTGGCAATTTGATTTTTAAGAGTGTCAACCATGGCTTTATATTGAACTAACTTGTTATCTTTTGTCTGAAAATGATCTGTAACCTAATTGATGATTAACTAAGAATCACCATAACCTTGAAGATGAGATATATTTTAATGCACTATTTGTCAAAGTCCTGCATTAAGTGCTTCATACTCATCCATGTTGTTTGTACAAGGAAAATTGATTCTAAATTATTTAGGGCTTAGATCCCCTTATGGTGTAATAAATAATAGGCCTTCCCCTGATCCATGTGCAGTGAATGAAACATAAAAATATATTTCTAGGGTTGTTCCTCAAGGGGTGTGTCCATGATGGTCATGATGGATTCATCAGGAAATTGAAACATGAGTGGTTGTGTCTATGAGAGGTGCTTCAGCAAGCTGATCTGCAAGAACTTATCCCTTGATTGCCTTTTTATTGACATATTCTATGTTAAACTCATTGAGAAGCATGATCCATTTAGCCATTCTTCCTTGCAAATCTATTTTACATAGTAGATACTTGAGTCGATCTACTTTTGAGATGACCATGGTTTTATTATTCAGCATGTAATGATGCATTTTTTAAACTAAAAAAACCATGGCTAGATAAGCTTTTTCAACAGGGGCATACTTATGTTCATATGTGACCAAGGTACAGCTTAGGTAGTACACAGTGTGCTCATTTCCATTATCATCATGTTGAGCCAAGAGTGCCCCCAGAGCATAATCATTAGCTGATAGGTATAACAATAATGGCTTTGATAACATAGGGGTAATAAAATAGGTGAATTAATAAGATAGACTTTGAGCTATTGAAAAGTTGTTTGGCAGTGATCATCACATTGAAATGCAATTCCTTTATTTAAAAGGTGTGTAAATGGATGGAACTTGTCTACCAACTGAAAGATGAAGCATCAGATGAACTGGATCTTACAGTGTAAACTATGGAGTTGCTTCAAATTGATTGGTGGTGACATCTCAGTTATAGCATGGAATTTATCCAAATCAACTTCAATACCTCTATAAGACATGATAAAGCTAAGTAATATGCTTGAAGTTACACCAAACACACATTTATTTGGATTGAGTCTAACTTTGTACTCCTATAATCTTTCAAATATCTTATGTAGCACTGTTGGATGGTCAGCCCTAGTTTTGGATTTTCCTAATATGTCATTGGCATAGTCTTCAATAATGTCATGCATCATATCATGGAATATGATAGTCATGGCCCTTTGATATCTAGCTCCATCATTCTTAAGGTCAAAGAGCATTACCTGATAACAAAAGGTTCCCCATGGAGTGGTGAACATTATTTTATGTTGATTTTCTGGTGTGATTCAGATCTGGTTATATCCTAAAAAAACATCCATGAGTGAAAGCATTTCATAATCAGTTGTGGATTCAACGATCATGTTGATATTAGGCAAAGGAAAATCATCTTTAGGACAAGCTTTTTTGATGTCTCAAAAATTAGTACAAATTTCAATCCTTTTAGGCTTTTTATTAATAGGTACAACATTAGAGATCCATTTAGAGTAATCAATGGTTTGGATACATCCTACTTCTAAGAGTTTTTTCAACTCTTTCTTTACCAATACAATAATGCAAGGATGCATTTTATGTAACTTTTAATTTACCGGCCATCATGATTAACCACAAGGTGGTGTAGAACTAAGGAAAGATCTAAACCTAGCATGTTAGAATAGGCCCATGCAAAAATATCCACAAACTCTCTTAATAGAGCTACAAAGATGTCACATTAATCCTTAGCAAGGGATGCACCTAATTTTATCTATTTCAAGTTTGATGGAGACCCAATATTTACCTCTGTTGTAGCTTCAAGTAGAAGGGTTAAACCATCTCTTAGGAGACTAGGTAGGGACTTGAAAAGTCCCTATTAAATTATGTTAGGGTCTTCCTTAGGACTTGCTCTTCAATTTGATTCCCCTAATGGAAGATCTGGCCATGTGATAAAAATAGTTGAAAATTCTTAGAGAATTTGATCAAACACTTATTATTACTCAAAGTTGAACTTAGATCTATAGGAAAGTTCATCATTTATGGCCTCCTAATTTAAATTTGAAGAGGAATGAACACCCCCATCTAATGGCACTTGAAATAGGTTTTCACCACTAGATTGGGCTTTATCTTTACTTTTTCCCTAGTCAAAAAGTGCGTCAAAGAGGTTTCACTTTGGGACCTCAATGTTTTACTTTTTTTTTTTTGGCTAAGGGTGTTCACTCACTCTTTAAAATAGGCTATAGGAACTAATGTGATTGAGAATCTTGATTTGTGATCTCCCAATGGAACATTGTCTCTAAGGCCTAAGAAATCACAGAGTGCCTCATCATTTTGGAGCTCATCAATTGGTATATTGGATTCTTGTTGGTCCCAATCTATTAGTTGGGAATAGTATAATGGCAATAGGTTGAGATGAATGGCCAGGGTGAGGATACAAATGGTATTGTTATCAAATAAGTTATTTTTAGTTAGGTCATCAAAGTTGAGGCTATGATCAGACTCTACTTCATTATCAGCATCATTATCACTAGTCATTGGTGATGGAGTTTGAATAAGATATGTGGGTCACCCCCATGCAATTTAAATCCATGTCCATAAGGTCTTTCATACTTAATCATGGAAAATTAGCTTGATGGTTCCTTACGGATTTGGTTTAAGGCCTCTTCCTTCATATTTGTGATGCTCCATGATCCTATTGGGAATAATAAACTTTGCATTTTTATAATAATCAGCTTAGTTGTCATTGTATAACCATGATTCATCCCCTTTAAGAGGGTCAAGTCCTAGGCTAGATGCTGGTACAAATGTGATAGGTCCCTTATCTTTATTCTTTTGTTGCCAATGCATATGTGGGATGACTTCAAGTCACCCAAAGGTTTTCATATTTTGAGGAAGATTGGCAATGTGAAATGTATCATCGGTCATATATTCTCCTAATCCATTATCTAAAATGGTGAAATGATTAGAAGCTTCAGAAGGTAGCATGTGGGAAAAGGAATCTAAGGTATTAGCATTTATGTAATTATCTGATGAAGGATCAATAAGTACGGGCTTTCTTTTCTCCTATTTGGAACCTACATTCATACCGTACTAATTATTATAGCTTTGAAATTTAGCTTCAAGATGCTTATAGTGTTCATACAAGTGTAAATCTCCTAGAATATTCACTTCCATCCCTAAGTGTGAAAACTTGATACATTGGTGCAGTGTTGATGGGACTACATGAATTTCATGTAACTAAGGCCTACCTAGAAGCATGTTGTATGATAACTCAAGATCTAGCATATGGTAAAGTGTATCATGGTTCAAAGGCCCAATGATAACTGGAAAACTAATGGTGCCCTATGACTCTCTTTCTTGATTATCATAGGCTTTGATAGTTATTATTTCTAGTTGGAGATCTGCCATTGTGTACCCAAGAAGCTTGGTGAGCTTTAGAGACACTATGTTGAGGCTGGATCCATTATTGATAAGGACACATTTCACTTTATGTTGTCTGATACAAACTTTAATGTATAATGGGTTATTATGGATCAGGCCAAGGGATGACATATCACTTTGGTTGAATATGACTTGTTAGGCTAGAGCTAGGTGTCCAACCAAAGCTTGAAATTTATCAGGGGATATGTCACTAGCAATAGTGGATTGGGTCAAAAACTCATTCAATATGTTTTTGTGGATTAGTGACATTTGTAAAAAATCTAAGATAGAAATTTATGTTGGTGTCTTCTACAATTGTTCTACAATATCAAATTTCTTGTCTTGGTCAATAGAAAATGGTTTATCCTGAGGCTAAATAGTTGGATGGATGACAGGGAAAGTGGTGGATGGTTATGGGCCTAGGATACTAATCTTTGACTTTCAAGTTGTGATTTCACAATCAAGATTAAATACTAGACCATTATTGCTAACTGTTATTGGAAATAGTGTGGGACCAGACAAGATAAGTCTCGATTGCCAATGCACTTGCATGTGGTCACATGGTAAGAATGAGTTATCGCTATAAGATCTAAAAGGGGATGTCTTAATTTGTTGGTTTGCCTATATGCACTCCTAGGTCAAAGAAGGATTATCCATGTAATTTGGCTAAATATTGATATTTAGCAATGGTATAGGTTGATTAGTACTTGGTCTAGGATTAATGGAGATGGTATTAATGCTACCCCTTACAACATGACCTACAACCCTATTATAGTCATGTGCAACTACATGGTAGGTTTGTTTGTTGTTACCATTATGACCTTGATTTGGTTCATTATTCTATCATTATGGGTTCTACTACTGATTTTGTTGATTTTGATGGTTAGCCTTTGATTTTGATACTGTTGATTTTGTTGCTACACTAGCCATTATTGTTGTTGTTGATTGTTCTACTATTGTTGATTGTTATGTTGGGGAAAGGGGTTTCAATATATCTCAAGATTTTGATTGGAAGTGGAAGCACCATTATCTAATGTCATTTCCCCATTTTCCAACATATTCTCAATTAAATGCTTGATTTGGACACATCTTCTTAGATTATACCCATTGACCTGATGATAGTCATAGAATTCATTTTCAAGGTACCAATCAGGATAAGGAATACCTTCTAGATAATGCTCTAGTATAGGCCAACTAATTAGATTAGTGGTAGAAAACTTTCAAAATATAGACCCAATAGGTTTTCCTAGGTCACCAAAGACACGACATGCAGGCATAATTCTCTTAGGAGGAGAGGTTTGTAATGGTAATGACTGCTATATTTATTGTGTAGGTTTTGGTTGTTGTGTTTGTGGCATTGGTTAGAGAGGTTAATGGGTAGGAGTAAGCTAAAAAGGTGGTGTGGATGATGTCTACATAGTTTACACATGATGGGATTTGGTTACTCCATTTCCCATAACATTCATATTATGGTTGAATTACTTTGATCTTTTTTGGTTATTGACCTATGCCAGTTGTGATGCTTGAATTTGATTAGGATGTTGCTCATTTCTCTGATTGGTATCTTGATTTTGATTAGCTAAATTGAGTTTTATGACTTCATTATTGATGAGTTCCCACTCGATCAATAAACCTTTATCAATGATCTCTTTGAACATATGTGCACATTGCAGTTCTAAATGATAGGCTATCTCACTATGCAAATTTCTGGTAAACACAGTTGCTAATTATTTATCTAGTAAACTATGGGTGAAACAGCTTGAAAGGGCTCTCCATCACTGTAAATAAATTTCAAAACTCTCTCCATATTTTTGCTTTGCTTGTGTCAGGTCCATTAATTAAATCTCATGCTCAAGATTATAGGAAAAGTGTTGCACAAATTTATCAAAAAGATCATCAAAGTTCGTTACTAAATTCTTGGAAAACTTCAAAAACCACTCCAAATCTTGTCCAACCAAGCTCCTTGGAAACAACAACAAAAGGTATATGTCACTATATGCCACTGGTTGACATGTGATAAAAAATTTGGTCAAATGAGCCTTAAGGTCACCTTATCCTTTGTATTTATTGAATTTTGATGGTTCATATCCTAGAGCAAATGGTATCTGCAAATACTTCATGTTGAGTGGATACAAACACATGTCATCCAAGCTTAACTTTTTGGTCTACTTCCCAGCCTAAATAGTAGCAATTACATCCTTCATTTGTTATAATTCCTTCGATAGAAAATTGGGTGGAATATTGGTCTAATGGAGAATTTGGGTTTGCATAGATGGTTGGGAGGTCACAAGTGGGACACTTTGACTAGGATACAATGCAGATACCTGTTGGGGTATATTAGTTGGGTTGGGGAATGGACCAAAAATATGCATACATGGATTAGGATGTACATGAAATTACACATTTAGTTGTGGGATGTTCTAGTTTAGGTTGGAAATAAAGGTTTGACTTGGGGGATTTTGTGGTTAGGATGGAGGGATATAATTATTTTGTGCCTACTATGGTTAAAAAGGGACATATTGCCAAATAATTGAACCTTGTTGTTGAGTGGGAACTTGTGGGACCAAGACCCTGTATCTAAATTTGTGGCACATTTTGAACCAATGATTATCTAGTAGGTACCTGAGAAACATGGGGACCTCCTTATTGCATGATTCCCTATGAGGAAGTAAAAGCAAGTTGAAAATTTGGCATCTATCATTGACTAATATTTGGATGTTATTGACTAGTCATTGCTTGGTTTTGGATTGGCATATTAGTCTATGTCTAAAGAGGTATGTTCATCATTAACTAGCAAGGTAGAACATTTGTTTCCCCTCATTGAGGTGGCAATGTATTTATCTTCTATTATGTTGATACACTAGACTATGTTTGTTGTTGTGGAATACTACTCATTACTTGTTAAGGAGTAGGATTCATCACATTCTATCATTGAGGCACGATATTGGCCATTTTTTGTTTACCTAATCTCATTGGTTGTACACTTGAAGAAATAGCTGGTTGAGGCTGGGGTGTAAAAACTCCTATTCCTTGATATGATGATCTGCTCATGGGATTAACTATAGGCACATGTTGTTGGCTATCTATTCATGCGTTAGTACCATTTTGATCTAGGTTGGACGTTATTTGCACATTGTCGACTATGTTTGGCTCACCATTTAGTGTAGAGGCTAAAGATACTTCTTCAATAATGGGCATATACATCAAGTTATCAATTAAAGCGGTTTATATGAATGGGTCAAAACTCAAATTTTCTTATCTAGTTAACTCTATCAACACTCTTGTCAAAGTTACTAGGTCAATAAGAGGTTTACTCACCATGTTCATCTGATTGAAATTAGAAATTAAATTTAGGTAGGTTTGATATGTTATTTACATTTGGTTAAAGTTCTCTTTCATATTTTTTTTGCCTCAATTGGTTTGGACTAGAGCCATAGGATTGCTAAAAGAAGCATGTTGATCATAAATGATATTGTGGGGCACTCTTACTAGACTTGGTAAATTTTTATGGGGGAATTCTACTGGAAAATTATCCCCTACCTCTATGGATATAACCAAAATATTATCTTTTTTCTCTAAAAAATGTCACTCAAACAAAAATGGATCATACGTGGAAGATGTATTAGTATAAAATGACTATTGAAGAACTGGCTCATCCATCGTGGGTATTATAGTTAGCTATTATGTAGTTTATTCTTGGTCTTGTTCTGAATAAGGTGGTGTGCTAACCAAATAGTTAGCCAATGGATATTTTCTTTGTGCCCCTGATTGAGTATTATATCAGGGATAAGAATCCATCTCATAAGCAACACTATCTGTATAGGGGTCTTGTACCATTTCTTCTTACATAACTACATTATTGATCCCTGGATTGTACATGAGTCCACTATGAGTATAGGAATACATGTTGGGATCCATAGTCAATGCTTTGTGATAATAGGTCAAAGAGTTATACAAACTCTAAAAAGGATAATGTCTAAAATAGATGATGTTCTAACTTGGTCTAGATTTGTCAAAAGGATCAATAGGCTTATACAAATTTTTGTGAGGAAAAAAGCTAGCGTGAAGTATCTAACATTTCACTATTCACACAAATGTAAGCAAGTAAATGGACCAAAAATAAAAATGCCAAACTCTAAGGTCGAAGTGTCTCAAATCAGTCTAATCTAGGAAATTTAAAAGTTAATAGGTCTTTTGGCCAAATGCAGCATCAAAATCTAGGCTCAAACAAGGCATGTGCTAGGACTCTTGGCCAAATGGCATCAAAATCTAGACTTTGAAATTGATGAAAGTTTTAATCTAAAAAATTTGAAGCACTTATAACAAACACTAGGCATTTGATTCTTGGACATGAACTTGATCAACTAAGTATAAGGTATGAAACAAAAGGCACTTTAGAAATAGTTTATTTCCTCACAAAAAACCGTATAAAACTTGGTTCTTTTGACAAACAAGCTAGACAAAGGTTATTAGTATAATTGTGCTTTAGACAAAGGATCACAAAAAGTATACTCAAATTTGTCTAAAAATGTGGAATAAATTTAGAAATCTATGCAAGAAGGTCTATGAAACAATATTCAAAATACTTTGGGTAGCATAGTGACACTATACTACCTAAAAAGGTGTGACAAAATGGTTTGTTTCAAAATCTGTCTAAGGCAAAGATGCTTTCCTACAATTTTGATAGCATAAAACTACCTTTCTTGACTCAAAATGTTGTGGTGCATTTAATTAAAGTGCAAGTGTTTAGCACAAAATGGCCTAATTCTATTTAAGTGATGACAATGATTATGAGTCTTAAATGGCGTTCAACCCAAATTGAAAATTGAGCCTAAGTTCCCTCAAGTTTAGTGCAAATGGCGAACCCACTTAACACATCAATCCTATGAACTTGTAAAGGTGTAATTATGAATTTATATTATAAGTGAAGAACATAAACAACTTTGGTAAAGGTCTAGCTAGACTCAATTGGGTAGTATAACTATGCCAAAGTGGATGATATAACATTCAAGCTTTTGATGAACTTTTGAACAAGGCAAATTGATGATCTCATGCGAATAGCATAATGCCTCTTTGTTCAAAGGAAAATTTAGACTATGTGTTTGGTTTGGATTATTTGTTTACACCAAGTTTTCACTCCAAATAAGACTTTAAACTAGGGCAAGACCAACTAATTAACCGTTCTTAGATCCTAAATTGACAAGGTTGCTTGGTATTATTGGAATCCATCAATATATGTCATTTGAGAGTATTGTCAATGTTAATCCAAAAGTAAATGTGCATTATATAGTAGGGTTTTTACACCCCCATTTCTCTCAAATGATAATACTGTGACATGGACCTTGAGGTGCACCTTTCACCAACAATACTTCCATGACAAGTTGGGATTTGTCTAAGATCTAACAAGTTTTTGAAAAATTTAGGGGAATCAATTGTACAATGACTTTTATTCCAAACAATGCAAAATAAAATCTTGGATTTCAAGTCTATATCACTTGACTCAATGCAAAAAGGTCTAGTCCTTTTTGCAACCACTGCATCCTATTGTTTGCTTAGTGTAGTACGATGTCCAAAGTACCACTACGTCCCATGTATAACTCCAAAGGAGCCAAATGAAGTCAATGTCGGGAGATGAAACCCCAGGTCAAAGCTTCCCTAAAGAACTTGTGGGAGGTGATGAAGTCCCCCTCACAAGCCAAGACACATAAAAATAAATAAATCATGAAAGTATAAATACTTTAGCGTCATTTTCAAGATCATCCAAACTTTGACGAGTTTTTGGGGAATGCTTTAGATAATTTACTTTCTAAGCTTTGGACTAGGCTACTTGCAATAGGAATGGCACTTTTGATTCCAAGGGTTCCCTATAGGGGAAAAATAGAAGAGCATACACACAACATTCCTCTTTTTTCCAAACAAAAACTTGATTAAACAACTATTGCAAATAATAATTAACAAGTGTATTCAATTTTAAACCCAAAATGAAATATTTGGTGGTGTTCATTTGACCCCTTGGTCTTAATTGCAAACTTTGAAAATATTCACCAAAAACATCTAAATTCTTTATTAAATACCCCAAAAAATATTCCTAATTGATTTTTAAGCATTCAAAGGTGATTTAACCATGTTTTAAGTAAATATCAAGCTTGGTCCTGCAACAAAATGGTTAGCATGTCCTTTAGCTTTGAAGCTCTTTTTAGCTTGAAACAATGAACTTTGAAAAAGTAGCTCTCGGGTCTATGTTTTTGGAAAAAATACAATGACCAACCTCAGTTATTACCACTAAAGTTGGTTACTCTTGCTAATCGAGATCTAATCGATGTCTATTTTTCTAATTGGCATCAGTTAAGTCAGGTAATTGATGTCAATATTACTTGCCAATGTTGGCTACTGTGTAAAACTATGGTAAATAAAAATGGAAAAATAAAGTTAGAAAATCAATTTGAAAGAGTTTTAAAGGCTCAAATAAATATTTTAGAATTGTAAAAGGATCTATTTCAGGTGTGAGATGCATCTAATCCGACCAGGCATGTCATTATGTGCTCTAGGAATTTGACTCAAGAGAGGATGGTTAGTATGGTGTTAGTTCCAAAATGAAAAACAAAATGAAATAAACACACTAATAGCATAACATCTCTAGGATTAGACACTAGGGAGAGCTTAGTTAACAAAAAAAAATGACAATCATAACTAAAAAGTAAGGGATCAAATACAAGAGTTCCTTCACCTTCCTTGGATGCTCCAAATGTCTTTGTAGTAGTGACTTGCTTGGCTTGTGCTCATGAAGTCCTTGGAAATGAAACCTTGGCTACCTAAATCTCTCCTTGCCACCTTTAGCTTATGGCTATTCTTATCTTGGAATCAATTTGGCATGGTAACACTAATTGCTTGAAGCTTTTGGAACCAATTTGACATTATAACTTTGCATCAAAAAATCTTTTGAAATAATGTTGTGAGGCCTCCTATTTATAGATTTTTGGATTTGATCAGAATTAACCTCAACCATCCATCTCAAGATTGAGATGTGTGATTGAGTATTAATTCAATTTTTATAATTAATTTTGTAATTATCCTCATCATGACATTGGAATAAGGGGCAATTAAGAGGCATGGAGGGCATGAATCCTAATATTTGTGCAATTTATGGCCTAGGGATGTCTTCCTAAGAAATGAGGTCACTTGGTGATGTAGATATTCAATATTCATTTCTAAAAACAATTTTTCAACAATTTTCAATAGAATTATTAATTAGGCCTTGATTTGGGTTAATTAGCTCTTAAGCATGATTAAGCACTTTGTGCACAAATTACTCAAATTAATCAGAATGCCCTATTATTGGTCCAAATTTTGACTAAATTAGAATTGGAAGGTGATTTCAAATATGTTGGAACCATATTCCCATTTAGGATTTTACCATAAACAACTAACAAAGGCACATATTCTGTGCAAAAGATTTGATAGGGAAGAGCAATCCAAAGCACCCAAGTGCAAATTTGGCATTTTGACTTGAAATGATCTGATCAAAGTTAGCTAGCCCATAAATTGCATTACCCCATTTAGTGATACCCTGGCCAAAATCAGCACTTGAATATGTTAGTTTCACATCATTTAGCATGTTTTAGTGTTTTTAGGCCAAATTATGTGTTTTAGGTGGAAATTGGTCAAAAGCTTGATTGGAGGTTATTAGTGGCTAGATTTAGGTGTCTACACATACTTCCCAATGTGATTTAGTATGTTATATATTCTTTTTTTCCATTTATGTTTTACATACTTCCCAACATGATTTAGTATGTTCTAAATTATTTTTTTTCATTTATGTTTTACATACTTTCCAACATGATTTAATGTGTTTTACAATCATTTGTCATTCATTTGTCATTCATTTGTCATCATTTGTCATTTATTTACCATCCTTTAATCATTCATTTACCTTCAATATTATAGCCTTATCTTAACAATTATAATTTTCCAATTTTTCCTAATACCCTCATATATTTTACTTAACTTATTTTACACTACTATATGCTTATTTTCCAAAAAAAATGATTTTTGGCTATTTTTTGCACTAACTTCTACAAGTTATCCTAGTGTTCTTCACATTGGATGGCTTCACCTTCTCTTGAAGTATCCTTATTTATATAAATCACTAAGGTAAGTAAAGGCATGTTTTTTTCAATTATGTCCTTTCCTTTATCTTATTTACTTCTTACTACATTTTACTTCACATCAGTGTTATGTGTTATCATGTTCTATTCCCAAAGCACCATCATGTGTTTCACTCATGTGACACATGATGATATTCAAGTGGGGTATATTTATACACAATATTTTTCACTTTTATTGATTACTAACACTTTGTATCTTGTAGTAACCTATCGAGTCTCAATCATTTTGAGTGCATGCTTTAAGGGGGTACACCGAGAAAGAGGTGGGTAGACCTTGGTGATTCATAAGATTGTTGTCCCTTTTTCCTTTTGTCATCTACACACTTGTCTCCTAAAACCATTTACCCTAAGATTATTCTTCTCTATTGTACCCATTCCAAACATTTTTCATGATTTATCCTCCTTTCTCTTGCCTTGATCCCCTTTCACTAGTTGACTGCACTAGGTCGACTAGGTTGACCCTGTACAGTTTTTAGCCTCTAATTATTATATAGGGTCTATAGGGTTGACCCTATATTATTTAGGGATATTTTTCACTTTTATTTTCATTACCCCTTTGGCTGACCTAGCTTGGTACTTAGTGATTTATCTCCCAAAAAATTATAGGGTCAATTGGGTCAGCCCTATATAGCTAACATATTTAGAAGGATTTGGCTCAAGATTCACCTATATATATAAGTTCATTTCCAACCATTTTATAGTAGATAATTGAATAATAATAATTTCAAATGAACATCTACTTGAGCAATAAAATTAGGGTTTCATACTTTCCTTAGAGATACGGATCTTGTCTTATGGAGAAGTCTTTTAGATGCATAGATAGGCTATATAGCCTAGAACTAATTTGTCTTTGTTATCCTTATATACCACAATAATCTCTTGGGAATCACCTTGGCCAAGGGAGATATTGAGGCTCAATGGGTTCATCTTCAAAGGTAAGTATTCCTAACTTTATTTCTCCTTTGTAAGAGTAGATAGATAATGTAGTTGTGCTTCTCTTTCATGCATTAGGATTTCGTATACATTGATTTGAGTATATGTCTTCTATGTATGTTTAGTTTATTTTTTTTATTTCTAACCCCTCCTTTGTGCCACAATCTTTGGTGAGCACTAGATTAGATTTACTTTCTTGTTATTAAAATAAGTGAAATATCAAAACCTAGGACCCCCTTAGACTTATTGCATAATTGTGTTAGTCTGGATGATTTAGAACCCTCCTTAGCATGGTATATTGTGATAAGTGATCCCCTAATTAGGTCTATTGGATCCCCATCTTGGTCATTCTCCCACTAAAAAAATGTATTCCCAACCAAAAGTGTAGGTATGTTCTATCTTCTCCTAGCCAGGATTGGTTTATAGACATGATGCATTTATTATTACATATAGGTCTTAGCTTATGAATAAAAACTTAATGGTTCACATTTCTTACATTTTCCACTTTTCACCTTATAACTTGTTTCATAATATTCACTTCTTTCTTTTATTATTTCATTATATTTCTTTGTTTTCTTTATGAGCCTTTATGACTTGACTAATCCCTCCTAGAGTATTTTAAGTTTCTTAACCCCTCATAGAGTATTTTAAGTTTCTTAACCCTCCTCAAGTCTTTTAGGTTTCTAACCCATCTTCAATCCCTTTTTAATTCTTCTTGATTTAACCCCTTTGTGTGCACCACTAAGTTTTAATTCAAACTCTAATAATCCCTATATAAACAAAGTTATTAGAAGGCATTCATTATCAATTGTTCTCATATACACGTGATACAAACTAGACATATACATCAGCAAGTACCAAGAAAATACAAGTAATCATTCTCATTATGCAAAGCATTATCACTCTTTCAAGAGTTATTTAAAGTAGCATTGCATAGAGGCTATATTCTGAAGTACAACTACACTTACACATGACAAGGATTAACTAGGAGAACAATTATGTATCTTTACATATCATGATACATCCCTAAATGGAGAACTACATCAACCTAAGGTCCATTTAAACTATATAGGAAGTGTTTATTTACACAGGGTTTCTGAGGCTAGCTTGATCGTTCCCACTACCCCACTTTTTCCCCCTTTTTGTTATCTAATCATCTATCTAGTGCATGTGTATGAAACTAGGGTTTTAATATTTAAGGTTCACATGCACATAAAACATGTATTTTAAAATTGTAAATGAGTGTTAAAAGAGCTTCCACACCTCTTATGTAAGTTCCAGATCTTCATTGTCAAAATATAGAATCAACCAACATGATAAGAACGAGTGTCATACCTATCTAAGCTTCTTGATCTTGTCCTAAGCTCAAAATATTCATTGATTCTTAATCAATAAAGTCACATTCATTTCATACAGTCTTCAATCAAAATTTTAGATTACAAAAACTAGTAAAGTATATCAAAATAAGATGAGTCTTCCTCTATCCCTTTGCTTTCCTTAGTATACATGTCAAGCTTATTTATCATGAAATGTGTTTGTCAAAACTATATTATATTTCTTATTTTTAATCAATTTACATGCAAATTAGCATTCTAATAGTTTATTTATCTAATTAAGGATTAATATCATATTAATTCACATTTTATATAAAATATTTGGTGAACCCATATATTGACTGAACCTTGCCAAAAGAAAACACTTAGGGTTTCAACCTTATTTTTCAAATTTTAATATTTTTTAACTAAGGTTTCACATTTTATCTATGATTTCCCCTCAATCCAAGTGTAAAAAAATAAAATTATTTTATGTTTATACCTAGGGTTTCACCCTCATCTTGTTATTAGGGTTTCATGTTCATACACTTGTAATTTCTTTTTTCTCAATTGGCTCATTTTTGATACATAATAGTATAAATTTGAAAATACTCAGAGATTTTTCATATTATTTTTTATATAACCAAAAACCTTTTTTTGTTCACCACATTTCTATACTAGTTTTTTGGATTTGGTAATTTACTATTTTTAGTAAATTTTGACATTACAAGGTAAAATTTGTCTTTGTGTTCTAATAAAAATTTTGATTTCATTTATTCTATGATTTTACTTTTAAAAATAGCTCATATTCTGAAATTCATCCCTAATTTAATGCAATTATTGATTATTTATTGGGAATATTCTAGCATTTTTTTTCAAAGCATTCCACAGTATTTGGCTTCTTTATAATTCATAATAGTTCAATTTACAAATTCCTTAGAGGTTTTTTATATTCCTTTTATTTTAATATAATCAAAAAAATCTTTTTATTTTCCACAATTATGTACAAATATTTCACATTTTAAAATTTACAATTTTTAGAAAATATTGACGTACATGGCACAAAGGATACCTATTTTTCCCTAATGTTTTGGGTTTTGCTTAGTTATTGTTTTTTCTAAAAAACCTTTCTTAGATGTTAAAAATACACATTCAATCTCTATAAATTGATAAATCTTTATTGTGAAAATCTTAGGATTTAAAATGGCATCCTCTAATGAGCCTCATCACTTGGATTTTCTACTTTTTCCCAATATTATGTCATATGTTTATTCTAATGCAAATAATTTAGAATCACATAGTCCTGATTCTCTACATGTTCTACTTTATGGAAATGTTATACCACGTGATTATTCTCAATAATTTACTAATGATGATTACTATATAAATACCAATGCAAATTATATATATATGAAGAAAGTTATTGTGAATGGAATGATGTTGATTATGATTATTGTGAAGAAGAGGTGGCATAATATGTTAGTTTTGACACAGAAGCACGAATTTCTACTACATATTCACAATCTTATTTTTTTCATCTTGTTTATCAAGAGGACAATCTTGCTAAGTTACACATTTCTACTTCTCCTACATTTCATGATTTACAATTTAAATATGTCTTGATTGAGAATACGCCTAATTTTTCTTTACCATTTGTTAGTGCACTTTGTCACATTCAATTTTATAAAATAAACATGCATCTCTCCTTAGATGACTCAAATGTTACCAAAATTTAAACTTATTATTTATTACAAAATGAAAATGATACAATTTATGAAAGTGGTTCTCTTTCTCTTTCTTAGATGATGTCAATACTACAAAATTTTAAATCACTTCTCCTTATTTACCTCTTAATGATGCAAATGTGACAAAAATTAAAAATTATTATGCTTTACTAAACAATTTAATAGAAAATATGAATGTGATTCTGATTTTGATACAAATGTTACAAAAAATGAAAGCCATTCTTCTTTACCTTCCCTTGATCATGAAATATTTTAATGTGATTCTTCCATTCTCTCTCTAGAAACATAATTATATGCACATATGTAATATGCTATTTTATCTTCTTCTAAAAAATCTTGAAATAGTTATACATTTTTTTGTGATATTCAAAATTATATAATTGATTCTTTAAAAAGAACATGTGATATGAATCTTCCTTCATGCAATGACTCTACATTATGCAACGTGCCTTTATACAATGTTTCTATATTATGCATGATGTCAACTTATAATGTACTTATAGTTGCAATGAGTCCATTATTCCTATGTTTCAAACATATGATAAGTTATAACCCATAAGTGCATCTTCCCACACTTCAACCATTCCTATGAGTCACATTGTATCTATGATGAATCTTATATGATATATTCAAAATCAAATGTCAATTCTCAAGATACAATTATTTTCTTGGGATGTTTATATTAATGATAGCATTCTATAATATTGACCTCTCACAAGAGATGTCTTTGACTATCCTTATCCCACATATTTTTTCCATGCCTATGTTACCTTTATTTGATGGCCAAGGATACCCTTCCAACCATTTGACATAAAACGTACATTCCTATGGTCATTAGACTAAATATGGATGCATGTTGCTAAAACTATTCCATATAAGTCTAACATGAGAAGATAGTTATTGGTAATATAGTCCTCACAATGGTTCCTTCCCACTTTTATAAAGCTAGAGGACATATTTTTATTAGATTTCTATAAGCATAATTACCTAAATTCACATTGTAACATTTACAAGGCTTAAAGTAACATGATGATGAGTCTATTCATGATTATGTTTTATAGTTTAAGAATGTATTATTTTATTTGACATATGGACCATCAAATTTGCAAGTAAAATTCATATTTATTAGGGATCTTATTTCTCCACTTAAATAAAGAGCATTGCATAAGCCTTACACTTATTTGATAACTTATATATGATGTGCATAAGTATGCATGTTAGCTAGTGAATAACAACATAAAATTAGAAGCATAGTCATTATAAGGCATATGTTTTGTTAAATATGCTTACAAATGGAAAGAACCAGCTAAAGAGGATCATACATCATCATCAATACCTTCTTATAAACTAATAGTTCATAGTAAGGAAAAAATAGTAAAGGTTTTTCATAAAAGAAGGGAATTAGCATACAAAATACCTCCTATAATTATACAATATGTTCCTATTTAAAATAACCAATTCAATTTGACCATCTCAGAGATAGACCACATGATATATTACATACATTATTAAATAAGTAGTTGATTACTCTTCCTTTGAATTGCTATCATCCACCATAGATGTTTTAAAATATCAAATGATAACCATTTTGCACTTACCTTTGTATTAGCGTGCATCATGATAATGAGTATTATGATTTAAGATAAAATCTTACATAGATTTGAGATAGATGAGTCATTAAATTTGAGAACAATAAAATAAGGTCTTATTCTCTCTCATCTTCTAGTAGATATTTTTTGAGTATTAAGTCATCCCATGACATTCCTACCAAGGAACCAATGGTGAATCAGCCTTTGTAGAACCAAACCACTAGAATAATTCCTTCTTCTAGTTAAAATTCTATAATGACTAAAACATCCCAATATATTCATATTCAAGAACCATTGGTCATTCGAGTTCTTGATAAAAGTGATACTAGAATAAGCTTAGTGGCTAATACTAAAAATTTATATTTTTCAAGTACTTTTATATTAGCTTCAAATCCCATATGGAAGTAAAAATGGATCAAATAGTTATGGAACTAGAAAAGGTAAAAGTAAATAACATAGCACAATAATCAGAAGTGGGACCAATTTAAATTATTTAGCAGTAGGGTTTTCAGATAGATTATGCTAAATTTCATCTTTGGCCAACTAGTTTTCACACCTCATTAGTGTGAGTAATAATGTATCATATATGATAATAACAACTAATAAATACTAACATTCAATGTGTATCATTAATACATCATACAATCATCAAAATATTATATATAAACAATCATCAAATTACAAAAACTCATCAATGCATAAAATTCAAAACATATCATATAGGAATTCTAAATATGAAATGGTCTCATATATGTATATCAAATTCATGTTTACAATATCTATATCCATAAATGATGGGGGCACACCCCTCATATAAACTATCACTATTCAATGTATCTCTAGCTTATGAAATTCAAGGCTCTATCACGTCCTTATGATCATGACCTGTATTGTCTAACCTACCTCTTGAATCTCTCATTCCTGATCATCATGTGAGTATGTTTAGATTAAAACTCACAAAATTAGTTATTAGTGTAGGAATTTATTTTGTGTTTATTTGTTTATTCAGGTTTTTCTTACACTTGATTTATCTTTCTTAGGTGTACATGTCATAGGGAGTTACTTTGGTATCCCTATTTAGCTAGTGTAAGTAACTCCTCTTACCGGCTATTATGGGTAGGGAACTACTTTCCTATTCTAAGACTTTGGCCACTATTCTAGAGTGAGTTACATATCTACTTACCTATTTGTACATCTATTTTCTTCATCTATTCATTGAGTATTTACATGGTTTTCACTCTTAATTTCTCTCTCATAGTTGCTTGTTCATTCCTCATAATTTTTGTGTTCGAGCTACAGTGCATTCGGTAATCCATCTTTGATCTTGGTGAAATATTTGACATGGTATCAGAGCATTGGGTTTGGTAAATCAAATGTTTGGTTTTTATGTTGTTTGAGTTTTTTTTGAGATTATGAGTCTTTTATTTTCAAAGCTTATTTTAAATTCCATTACCAAAATATTTTTCTACGTAGAAACCTTTTTTGCTTCATGGCAATTGCTTCATGGTGATTGCTAAGCATATTTTCCAATATCTTGTGGTTGTTTCATGTTGTCTATAGTATATGGTTTAGCTTGGATTTTTTTTTTTGACCTATTCAAATAGTGAGTAGGGTCTAGTTTTTGTATCAACGATATTCTAATTGCAAGCTCACAACATTTTAATGGCATATTCATAATTTACAAGCATACTAGAGCTCCACCCTTCAAGTGTTTTGGGCTCTCCAAAATGCCTTGCAAGCCTCTCATAACCTAGTTTTGGTGAATTTAATCATTAAAAAAAAATCATTAATTGCATCCTATCTCCCATGGCCTCACCAAACTTTTTTGTTGCCTAACATTCTTATAGGAGATGATACACCAATGGAATCTATTGGAAAAGGATAAGTTGAGATGCATGAAGGTGAATTTAGCAATGTTCTATGTGTTCCTAATTTATGTGGAAATCATCTTTCAGTCTTAGATATTACTTATATTCAAAATGGAAAGAAAGTTGAATTTTTACCTAGTTCAGTAGAAATTAGGGATCTTAAGGATGATGCCTTAGTTTCAATGGGAAAATCTAATCATGAGTCTCAGCTATATGAATTCCCTCACTTTGTGCCTCATTCCTCTAATTATTACCTTACTCATATAGATTTGGTGACTAAATTATGGTATGAGTGATTTGGCCATCTCAATTACCGCTACCTTTACCAGTTCAACACAAAGTATATGGTCACAAGACTCCCTCCTATCCATTTTTCCAATGGCATATGGTTAGGTTATCACATAGGATAAGTTTGATTAAAAATTTATCTTGAAGGGCTTCATAAGTTCTTAAGTTAGTTCACATTAATATTATGGATACATTTACCACTTTGTCTCTCATCAAAACCCTCTGTGTCCTCACCTTCATTGATAGATATTAATTATAAACTTGGGTCTACTTCCTTTGTCAAAAGAGTGAAGTCTTCAATTGATTTCAAGACTTTAAGGCTCATACTGAGAATTAGTGTGGGAAACCTATTCAAATTCTATGTAAAGATAATTTTTGGGATAAGTGAATCATCACATTGAGAAATTTTAGACACTTTTAAGGGATCACATTCAATATTTCCCTGTATACACACCACAACAAAAAAATGTTGTTGAAGAGAAGGATAGGACCCTGAAGGAGATATAAACTTACATGATTCATGCTCATTCTCTTGGCCCATAACTTTTGGATGAAGCTATTAATTATGCTTCTCACATTCATAACCATGTCCTTCATAAGGCCCTAAAATTCATGACCCCTTCTGAAGCTTGGTGCAACTAGAAACTTATTTGGTGGCATTTTTAATCATTTTGCTCCCTTGTATTATCACATATTCCTTAAGAGAAACATAAATATTTAAAACCACAAAGTCAAACCTGATATTTTTTGTATATCCTAATAGTGCCAATGGATATCAACTCTTTAATCCATAGACAAAAAATATTTTCATTGAGATGAGCTCTCATTTTGAGGAATCATTTCCTCTCTTAGATTATCATACTTCACCTCTTTCATTCATAGTAGACTTAGATGATAGTGACTCAAAGCTTTCATCTCCACCTCTAGCATGGTCATATTTAATGGTTGCAAACTCTACTTCTTAAACCCATCTTTATCATCACCATGATGGATTTGATAGACTCTTCAATCAGTAGGCACCTTTGTCACGTATCCTTCAAATACTCAAAGGACTTAATCACAAAATCACCATCTTCCACATGTATACATTTCCCTTGATTTTGATCGAAAATAATATCACTAAACATTTAGCCTTGTTTATTCGAACTCAACAATTGAGGAAGAATATAGTTCCTTGATGAGGAAGAATATAGTTCCTTGATGAGGAAAAACACATGGGATTTAGTCCCCACTCCCAAGGGAATGAAAATAATTTATTATAAGTGTATCTACTGAATGAAATATGTAACAGATGAAACTATCGATAATATCAAAACATAACTTTTTTCCAAAGAGTGTTGATAAGTTCTTGGTGTTGACTACACTGAGAACTTTGATCATATTTATAAGATGAAATCTATTTTCTTAATTAATTCTATTAATACAACTCATGGTTGGGTTGTACATCATATGTATGTGAAGAGTGCATTTATTCATGAGAATATTCATGAATAAATCTATATGAAATAGATAAAAGGGTTCATCAAGGACTCTTCTTTGGTCATCCACTCATGAAAGTTTCTCTATGGCCTTAAACAGGCCCCTCAGTATTTACATTCCAATATAGAATCACTTATTTTATCAATTATATCCTTGCACAACCACTCAAATCCTAATGTCTACATTCTAAAACAAAATGACTCTTATTTACTTTTGGTCCTCTACATTGATGACTTGATTCTCATTGGAAATTCTTAATCTATCACTGACAGAGTCAAATCTAATTTGAATGATCTATTTTCTATGAATACTTGGGACTTTTGCACTAATATATCAAGATTAAGATCACTCAATATCATTCTATGATCACTCTTGCTTAGCTCAAGTATGTGTTGATCTTGTAGCTCAATTCAACATCATTTATTGTAATCCTACACTGACTCCCTTTCTATTAGGAGTTAAGATTGAGGTAAAGTGTTCCATTCCAATAGTTGATGACACTTTATATTGTCAACTTGTTAGAAGTTTCATCTAGTTCATGTGTATGCCCCTCAACATTTCTTTTTTTATCGGCATGGTCTCTTGATTTATGCAAGAACCACATGAACTTCATTGGAAAGCAACCAAAGACATTTTGCATTACATACAACACACTCCTTGACATGTGATACACTATGCAGTTGGGATTAGTTTAGACTTAGTTACATATATAGATTATATTTGTGCTAGTAATTGAAAGGATCATAAATGCACATCTGATTTTAAATTTCACCTTAGTTTAGGGCTAGTTAGCTAGTAAAGTAAGAAATAACATGTTATTTCTCTATCTTTGACTATTGTTGAGTATCATGGGGTTTTTAATGCCATTATTGAGGTAATTTAGATTCAATATATTACAAATAAGTTTGGCATCACCATTCCAAAACCATATTTCATCCTTTATGACAATAAAAGTATCATTGATATCTTAAAAAACCTAGTTCGTCATCAAAGGACCCAACACATAGAGATCTACATGCACTACATCTAAGATCTAACTTAGGATCAGGTCATTGACAATGATATTATCCTACAACATAGTAAGTTATAGATGTCTTCACCAAATCCTTCACTAATATTAAGTTCCATAATTTGAGAACTCTCTTAGGGGTGTGAGACACTACTTTTATGGGGTCCAGTTGACATTCTCTCATCATCCTCTCATGGTAGGAGTGTTTTCCTATGGTTTTTTTCCTCTTTTGTTTGAGATCATTTTGTACATGGATACCTCATCAGGACTTGTTGTTGGGGCCCAATTGTTTTTACAATATGTGCATTTTTGCACCTAAGTTGCACTTAAGTGGGGGTGTTATTGTGAATATGGTTATGTCCCTATCTAGTTCTACTATTAGGTCTAAACATAATTGTTTCCCTAATTAGTTTCACTATTTGATTACGTTAACACTCAATCTAGTTAATTTGAATTATGGTTCTTTACTATTGTCTCACCTCAAATGATCGTGACACTTGTTAAAATCCTATAAATGTTAGGTGAGTGGTATTTTCCATAAATTCTCCTTTCATATGCTCATTTTGTTAATTAATTATTACACTTTCATCAGTTGCACATGAAATTTACATCATTGATAAGAATATAGTTTGCTTTTATCAAGTTTGATCTTGAGTAAGAGTGTGTCCATTAGGGAATTAATGTTAGGCTATATTAGACAAATCTCATATTTATGTAAGTTATTTTTAGGCCATATATTTATAGGGTTTGAAAGTCCACAATTTGAAAGATTTGAAAAAAAATATATTGTAGGCCATAGATTTATAGGATTGTGACAAAAATCACAATAATATGAGGTGAGACAATAGTAAAAACCCTAAGTAAACTTAACTAGATAGAATGCAAAAGGAAACAAAATGTGAAACCAGTTAGGGAAAAACACCATTAACACCTAACAATTAAACTATATAGAGAAATAACCCTATTCACACCAACAATAAAAATATGGCCTCAAAATTTATTTTCAAAATAACACCTCCTATATAATTTCTATAAGTAATGTTACTTCCTAAGTAATAGTGCCTTACAATATGTGTTATAAAACCACTAGTTGTGGATGCTTTGAGACCTAATAGAATAATTGATTCAATAAACCACGACTTTTAAACTCATAAAAACTACTTGAAATGATCAAAATTTCAATTTAAAAATGATAGCAACTAGAAAATAAAAATTAAGAAAATAAGACTAACACAATTATTTATCTCAAAATGTACATATAATATACACTAGAATAACTATGCCCTAAAAAAAGGTTTAAAAAAACTCAATGCTCAAAGTAAAGTAAAATAGAATAAAAGATACAAATTAATTCTCAAGGAGACAAATTTTATGCTAAAAAAATAGAGTGCCAATATATAACATTTAAAAAATTTGTGCCTTCATTACCAAACAAGTTACGCTAATTTTGGATTCACAATTGCATAACATCATTTATAAATTTGATTTTAGAGAGTTTCAAATTTAACTCAATCTAGTAAAAAATCATGCTCTTAAATATTTAACTCTGGATCATTTTACCAGAAAAAAATCAAAACTTTTCAAAAAGAAAATCATAATTTCTCAAAAGGAGAAAATTTTCACATATCAAAATATTTAAATATTTAATAACGCATACAAAAATATACTCAGGAGTAATCTAATAACTCAATTTCACATGCTTTCTACCATTATAATAAAAAATGAAAATTTGGTCGATCGCATAATTCAACCAAAAACTATAATCTAATAGCCAAAATTTTAACAAAAATTTGCAAAGCAAAAAAATATTTATATGATATCATAAGAAATTAAAAGTCCAACCATATAAATCCAAAATAAAATAAAAAAAATTAAAACCTAGCATGTGATTGTGACAATAATTCACTTCCAAAGAGGCACAAGAAATGTAAGAGGCGGCCATTTATGCTAAAAAACATTCACTTAGTTTTGCTTCCACACATAAACACAACAGTAACAAAGACCCCACCAAAAATTCATAATTTTTAATAATCAGTTCAAATATTCAGTAATAAGTAGTTTTCATAGTGTTGCCATACTCCATGCCAAAAACAACACTACAAACCCCAATGCCCTGATTAAATGAAATAGGGAAATAATGTAGAGAAATGTTCCCCTCCATAATAGATCCTCAAAAAATGGTACTTGGGTGGCAATCTTCATGTATTGTGCTTTACACATGGATCCAAACATATCATGGGGAGGTCACTTTTGGAATCACAAAGTTTTGCCTACGGTGTGGGTGACTTATGATTTAGTTTTATAGGGTGTCATTTGACCGAAAACAAATTTCTAAAAATATTGACTGTTGCAAAGAAAAATTAGTGTGTGCATTGGACACCATGCAAGTAGAGTTACCCTTTGATGGCAGATAGTCTCTTCAAGAGCTACCACCTTGGAATTGATGTGAAAAATTAAATGAAAGTCCCTTAAAACCAAAAAAAATGGATTGTTTTAATTTTTTTATGGGATGTAATTATTGAAAATTTGTCCACTAGAAGGTAATTTCTAGAATAATAGAATATTTCATATTCATAATTTTTTAAATGATATAAAATAATGAGGTATTATTGTAAATCATATTTATTAATTAATGTTATTATGTGTGAGAACCATATAATCTATATAAGTTTGAAATAGATTAAAAGAAATTGTACATTTTCAATAATTTAATTGTAATATTTGAATTTTAATGTTAACATTGTTCATTATCAATATCAATTTAAAATAATTATATAAATAGGTTTGATTTAAGGAGGGGTTAAAAATAATCTTATTATAAAAATCTCCTACAAATTCTTATATTTGATATTTATATTTCAATGAAATTTTAGTAGACAACTTTGAAGTGTTTAAATTATTAAATACTAAACATCATCTCATAGAATTAGATCATTGAAACATCTCATAAAATGTAATAATTTCATTACATAATGTCTCAACAAATATAACACTACTCAATTCACATTTTAAAATGCCTAAAATAAAAACTATAAAAATTCATAATATTTTAAGGATTTGAATCTTTGAATATTCTACATGAACTCCCAAAAACCATTTTTCCATGTATCTCTACAGCTTCCATACTATTATATCATTTTTTCATCCATCTATTCTCATAAATCACCTTACAAGACTTAGAAATAATAAATAGCAATCTAAATAATTATAAAACCGTTACTAAGAAAAACTTATGATTTCAATTTTAAAATATGTCATGTAATATATGAAAATACATGGAAGTGATTTGATATCCTAGACTATAATTAACATAAGATATAGAAAGTGTGTTTATTAGTCTTTGAGGGTGGACTATTGGCTTCATTTTTCCTTAACTATTTATTATTCTTTATTTCTCCAGTCAATAAGAATGCATGATTTGATGTGCTGTAAAAATATGTGACTATTTTGTATGAATAATTTGCAAGATTTTTAAGTGAACATATAGAATAATATTTTTTTATGACCGTTCATTTATTGGAAGATTAGGAATTATTACTGACTTCACATAAAGCAAGGAGCCAACTTTATTTTGGTATTTTATAAACCTTCATTTTTCATTCATAATAACCTTATTTTAATCTCATTATGGATAGGTGGCACCAGCACAAGAAAATAAGTGGATGACATTCTGGTAGACTTTATTTTTGTAGAAAATTTATTGCCCACCTACTCGCAGATGTCTGACTCTTTCTCTTTTATACTTGCAAATTTGATGCTTGTATCATCTTCATAATTACATCGATGAGCATAAATTAATGGTAGATGCAGTAGAGGAAGTCTTGGATTATATTCTCTGACAATGGTAATTTCCTATGACTAATATAGGCAAGCCCATGAAGTTACATTTTAGAGCATCAAAAGAGCTACATATCTCAAATACTATGTTGTGAATACCTTAAATTCTAAGAACCTATCTAACATCGTCAACAAGTGGGTTTTTTTTCAACCCTTAATCTTTCATGCACTATAGATAGCATGGTTATATAGGTATTATTATTATGTCATTCTTTCAAAGATTTACCCAACTATTAGAAGACCTTGTGTGGCTTTGTTGGTTTTCCTTTAAACTCACAAATCTTCCACCATGGATTTTATTTTAAAAAATAAGAGTTTTAGAGATTTATGGTGCTCTGAGCTTACAAGAATTATGGAAGGATGATGTGGAATTAAGTGTCTCACTTTACCATTATTTTTAAAACTATTCTTTCAAGTTAACATCATAGTTATACCGAATTCAAAATTTATTATAGCCTCTATAGTTGAGAGAGTTGACTGTTATTGCTATTTGCGGCACTTGTTTTGACAGGTTTCCAAAATATCATGTCTAAAGCATTTGAAAAAGATTGCCTTGATTTCCAATTATGGATATGAATTTTGCTTTAAATAACTACCAGATGAGTTTTTTGGTCTCCAATCACTGGAGTACCTAGAGCTATGTTATTGTAGAGAGATAATAATGCTACCCAATCGATTTGAAGAGTTGAGAAACCTATGGCATATGGATTTGTGCTCTTGCTAGAATTTGAAAATGTTACCATATTATTTCAAGCATCTAGTAAACTTAAAATATCTAGATTTATCAGGTTGCACAATGCTCAGGATCACACCAGACATTTTGGAGAACATAACAAATTTGGAGAATCTAAACTTTTTAAGATGCCAAAAATTGGAAAATTTGCTTTGCCAAATTACGTATCAAACCTCCCTTAAGAGAGTTCAATCTTATAGATACCAAGCTAAGGGATATGTTGAGTAACTTTGACCACCTGAGAAAATTAGAAACACTAAAAATTATGAGTCCCCTCTTCTGCTAAATTTTCTTTATCTTTTGACCAGCTTGACTCATCTCTTTATTACCAATTGCAACAATCTAGATAGCATAGTTGATAAGATTTTGGATTTTTGGTGCCTCCTATTTCAATAATAAAAACATATTTACTAGGATGAAAGGTATATAATGTGCAATTACAAGAAATAATTTGGTCATATGATTCTCTTGTTCCACTAGAGATGCCATCATAATGAACATGGCATGTAAGGGGGTTTAAAATGTTTTGTATTTTCTTTAGACTAAGTTCCCTGACATGAATGTTATCTATGTTTTTGGTTATTTAAGCCCTCTCTAATTTCCCATTACATTTAGGTTTTATTTTTAAAGCCATTGGATTTTAATACTATGGATCAGATAATTTTTTGTGGGTTTGTGCCTTTAGGCAATTCTTGTATCGATAAGAAGCCAACTACAGTGAACTAGATTGAAGGGAATGATAAATCAATAGTGTGAGTCCATCATAACTAAGGAAGTTGTTAACAAAGTGTTGAAGACAATGGTTCCAGCATTATTGGAGATGACCATACTTAAGAGCTTGATAGGATATACAATTTTAGGTGTTATGGGTGGATTCAATACCCATACTTATAAAAATTATATCTTTTGTATTCATTGTAACATGTCAACACCCTACCCAGACGTTGAGATCTCCCATTGTATTAGGAGGATGGATGTTGTTAATGGAGGTAAGGATATACACATCTCATGATATGATTTTGGTTTGTTGTTAAGTTAAATTCAAGAACACCCAATTGATTATCATTGGCTTTGGGATTGGAATTACACTGGTACAAAATTTGTAGTAATTAATATTGCTACTATTTTGGACCTATTTTGAGTAGTTGATGACTCTATTTTAACTGATTGAATATGTTTTATGGGTAATGAATGATTTCAAGTGGTGTTGTTTTTAAATCTTGGGTTTAGATTACTTGGAACATGTTTGAACCTATTCAACAATTATTACCATTTTAGCCCTATTTTGAGTTAATATGTGAGGATTGTTCTTTTCATTTTTATAACAGGGATTACTTTTGGGTAATGAATGAATAATTTGGTTTGGTGAATCTAGTGAGGGGTGGTGGTTGTATTTCATTCATGCATATTTTAGTATTGAAACCCATATCATCGATGTGTGGATTTTTTTTTAATAAAGGTAAAATCAGTATTGATTCCCCATGAATAATATAGAGCCAAAAAGTGCATGTGATGGAGGCAAAAGTTTGGCAACTTTGTTAGGCTTCTAGGGATATTTTCTCAACCAGTTTGATTTGCTCAAGCTCAAAGACCTGATTAAGATTTCCAGTTTGTTTTATGAATTTTGTTATTTATTTTTTCTTTTTAAAAAATTGAAGTCATTATTCTCTTTCTAGGTAGGCTTATTCTTCTTCTAAGATTTTATCTCATTATTCTATAGAAAAGAGCTATAATTCTAACATTCTAGTCTACAATTAGGAGGCATTTTGAACTCCTCCAAATAGGGTTTTAGATTCATAAATTAAAAGAATGCCCTTATGGTAGCTAAGATTTGAATGCTATTACTAGGAGTAATTCCATATTTAAGCCATGCTTTGAGTATTTTTAAATTTATTAGAGAGAAATTAGTACCCACATATACTCTATGATTTTACAAAATGAGGACTAAAATTGAATGCTTATGATAATTTATGTAGAATTAATAGGAGGGGGGAAACCTACAAATCTACCTAAAACATATTAATCTATTTGTGTCAACAAATGCTATGATATAATGACCAATTAAACTTTGAAATCAATTATAATAGATTCATACAATTAAGTACATTCCAAATGTAATTAAGTATATAGATGTGATAAATTTGAGTCCTCAAGAAATAAACCACCTACACACTATCTACATATAGTAGACTACTACCCTACAAGGACTTAACATTTCGTACCCCTTATTAAAATGGAATTGGTTTAAGTTTTTAATCAATGTAATAATAGAACTAGAAGTTAAGGTATTCAAACCACTAAATACACCTCTACATATAATCTGTGTATCCTCATAAAATATTATAACTATTCAAAATAATGTAATAAACAATTAATATACTACTAACATGTTGAAAAAGTAATATTTTAAAATATAGTAATTACAAGTCCCTAGTGCCATGTGACATTACTACTATTTAATCTTTTGTAGGGGTTGTCATTCCATTTAAAAATCATCCTCTTCATTTAAAATATACCATGTTATCTCAAACCTCAATAAATATTCAAAGTAATTTATGTGCCCCCACTTCATTCCTTATTTATTTATTTTTAAAATTATAATACAAAAATTTATACATGTATCATAAATTTATAAAACACTTATAAAATACTTAAATCAACTTTATAAAATTAAAAAATATTAAATATATTAGTTATATTATATTTATGACCTCTATTTTTTATATGTTTTTAATAATAAATTTTTTACTCTCCTTAAAAATATCTTTGAATTATGATGTGCACAAACATTTTGTATAAACATTTTTCTAAATATGAATTAAATCCCCATATAAAATAATGACTTAAAATAATATCTTATATCTAATTTATGTTATATAATTTATGTAGTAGTGAAAAATAAGAAGAGTTGAAAATTTTAAATCTTTAACATACATTGGAAAAATAAGTTCAAATTTATAAGGACACATCAATTTTTCCAATCAAATGAATATGTTTTGTGAGTGAATGGATGTCAAAAATTAAAACCAACTATTTTAAATGTGAGAGAGGTTTTTTCACTTGGTGATGATTTATTCCCCTAAATAGTTTGGATGTGATTAGAAAAAAAAATTATCTTTAAAAAGAAGAGAAAGAAACAAAAAATTTAAAATAAATTATAAATAATTTTATATACATGATATTAGTTAAATGCACATTTAAGGTTAAAATTTTATAGTTTTAATGGTCCTTTCACACTTCCATTTATAAAATACAAGGTGGATTTTAATTTATAAGTTCTAAATTTTTATTGTAGTTAGTGATTTGTTTTAGTAATAATGTTAACGATGATTTTAATTTATTAGTTATGTTTAATGGTTAAAGCAGATATATTGATATCAGATGTTTAAATCTTAATATTGATTAAAGTACTCACAACAAAACACATAAAATGAACTAAATAAAAAATTCAAAATTCAATAACGAAAATCTTGCTTGTGTCCTAGATTGAATGTGAGTTTATTAATCCTACATATTAATTAGATACCTATAAAAATTTATCTAACATAAATAATAGAAAATGAGAATAAGAAAAGACAAATGTCTAAAATCATTAAAATTTTGTTAAAGTTACTAATATCATGTTAAATAAATCAATGCTAAATAAATATATCTCTTTAAAGACTTATTTCAAACAACTTATTTTACTCACATTAGTTTAGTTTAATGATTGGTCATGTTAGATATGTGACAACAAAGTTAAATGTTGGATGCATTTATGATGTGGTTTTAAGACCACTTCCTGATAGGGAAGGTGTAGGGGGAACCTCCTTCCCATTATTGTCTTGGGGATGGGTAAGGGGAGGGCGCTGACAACAACTATGGATCCTCGTAGCAGGGTTTGGGAGTAGTTCCCTTGAAAACAAAAATCAAGGTGTCAAAACCATGTTTCTAATAAGAGGAATACGATAAAATTCTATTTTTAGGAAGGAAGTCTTAATGTTGTTTTTACACTCTATTTTTATGAGGAATTCTAACAGTTCTTTGCCAATTAGGTGTATTTATTTTTGTGGAGAGCCAAAGTGGCTAATAATGAGTTCGCATGTAATATATTCATCTTGAGTTAATAAAACCTGATATCTTGCACTATAGATGTTTTCTTAGCTTTGCTAAGGTCTTACCATGTAAATCTTGTATTTTTTATCATGCATGGTTAATATTTTATCTATTTTAATTATCTCTATTATAGCAAACTAGTGTTCTATTATTGAATTTGACTTGTTATTTGTTGCTATGAAGTGTCTAGTTTCCTAATAAGTTGACCATATTATTCATATATTTCAATAATTATATATGCAACTTACATGTCCATCATAAATCATCAAAATTTGTTATAGTCTCATATATATATATATATATATATATATATATATATATATATATATATATATATATATATATAATTTGACTTGTTATTTGTTGCTATGAAGTGTCTAGTTTCCTAATAAGTTGACCATATTATTCATATATTTCAATAATTATATATGCAACTTACATGTCCATCATAAATCATCAAAATTTGTTATAGTCTCATATATATATATATATATATATATATATATATATATATATATATATATATATATATATATATATATATTCCATTTTCCAGTCACTTATTATTCAAGAGTTTTGAAAGTAATAGAATAAATTTTATTTGGTCTTAGAATAAAAATGTTCTTGCCTTCAAACCTTGGTTTCCATTCTTTAACCCTCCCACTCAGGGCTTTAATGTTAGATCGATTTGGGTGACACTGGGTTTTTTACCATTGTAATTTTGGACAAAAATTTATTTCAAATCCATCAAAAATTCATTGGGAAAAATTTTATTTCTAGATTCCAAATCTCTCTATCATAATATTTTTGCTTCTATTTTAGTAAATATATATGTTTCTAAATATCTTCCCAAGTTTGTTGATTTGAATGTTTAACATTGAACTTGAAAACAATCTCTTGATTATGAGACTTTGTCCTTCTGGTATATAAATTATTTTCTAACAAGTCATTTGACTACTTATTGTAACACTTCTAAATACTAAAATAAGATTTCTTGGTGGAATGATGCCTTTCCTAAGCACTCTTTAGTTGGATTTGAAAATGAGATCAAGGATTCTGAGAGTGATTTTAAAAAATCATAAGAAGATCTGTATTTGGCCCAAAAAGAAGTAAAACCAACAGTATAGAAACCTTTCCCCCCCCCCCCCCATGTAAAGGAAAATAGGGATCCATCAAGTGAAAATGGTGTTTTAGATTCAATAAGTGGCTCATTGGTTCATTCCCATTGAATAATATATAATCATCTATTTCATTGGAAATTTTCATTTGCATCCTCCATGGTTTAGAGAATGGAGGAGAATGGACAATTGATGGTAACATAAAAAAAGGTTGAGGAAATAAATATTAGAACCCCTTAATATAACCCTTATATCACGAATGAAAAATGGTCTCGAAGAGTCTTGGTTGTATCTAGGATTAGTGTCATTCAACACCTTTTACTATTTTTATGATGTTATAGTTATTGTTTGATCTTGTTAACATGTTTTTTTATAATTTATGGATTAGAAAACTATACCTATATGTTTCATGTAAAATGGAGGGTTCCTCTTTAAAACCCTATTTTACCATTAATAAAAACAAAACAAATGTTATTCCTCCCTTTGTAGGTGTATAAATCAAGATCGTCATATAATCATGGGTTGCTTCAACTCTCACCCAACACTAGGTACTTAGAGCTCAAATCCCAACATTTTCTCTTATTAGTCCCAAAAGGGATAACTATTGTTTTCATTTTAGTTTAAATCATGATTAAACTTTGATTTTTCAATCAATCAAATTGCCTCTTTGTACATGCTTTAAAATATGTGAATTTTTGGCATAGATAAATTAAAAGGCTTATTATTTATTTGATTGGGTAAAACTAGGTTTTAAAGGGACCTAAAACCATGATATTGAAGTAAAAAAGGATTATTAGGCCAAACCCATGACCACAAATCCAAAAATAAAAAGCAACAGAATAAAGAAGCAAAGGTCGCAAGACCAAAGTGGAACCAGAAACTAGAGAGATTTACATGCCCAGAGCCAAGGGTTTTAAGATCCCATAGCTAGCAGTGTACAAAGAGGTTGATATAAAGTGACTCTCAAAGGGTGAACTCCCTTTTTTGTGTCTTCTTAGAGGCCACCTTAGTAGGTCTACCAGAGAAGAAATTCTTTCACCATCTGGGTCTTCTGCACAACCATGCCAGGTCCCAAAAGCTCCAACTCAACAAAGGCCCATGTGTACTTAGTCATTCCCATCCTCCATATTTTGAAATCCTATGGCTCGAGGCTATCGAGATATATGTAACAACAAACATTTCCAAAAAGGTGGATAAAATAACAATTTGAATTCTTAGAATCCAAACCTGTTGAGGAAATAATTTTTCAAATAAAAGTTTCTATCATACACAATAAATTTAGTCAACCATAATTTCAAATCGAGGGACCTAAGTTAAATAAGGTGAATGTGATAACCCATCATCTAAATTTTCAAATCTAATGGTTTGAGTACCATGGGATAAAATTGCCATCCATCACCCCCAAAGAGGCATATAGCAGTAAAATTTGAAATCTTGGAAGTACTACCCATTAATGGAGTCAAATCATTCAAAAAACTATATGGATAACTATTACAGATTCCAATAGACCAAAGGTGATGATAACATTAAGGAACAGTCAATTCCCATGTGTCCATGTCATCCATCTATCAAGACATCCATCTTAGAGGTGGTAGGATCAAATCCCAGGCCTTCTCAAGAGTAGGAATCTAGTGGGAAGCTTTGATTGGCTGAGTTAAGGGAAAGGTAGCAATTTGACCATCCCAAAAGCATGTATACAACTCCATAGACCATCCAATTAGGGTGTGACAAATAGAAAAGCACAAGTAGACTATTGGATAAGTAATGTTGTACTTCCTTTACCAAAAAATCCTAATTTAAAACCCTGTGGCTTTTTGTAAGATTTAATTTTAGTTTCCATTTAACTCGATAGAGGTGGCAAGTCTTAGGGAGAAAAAATATCAATAGAGAAAATTTGAAACATCCTACCATAGCCACAGTAGGTCCTCCCCATAAAACCATGATGATTCTACTAATATGCACCGTTCCACAAACTATGAAACAAAATAGACACTTGTAGACTTTAGTAAGCCATGTTGAGAGGAAAAGAGTGCTCTGTTTACCCAAGGTGGTGCAATTTATTTCATACTCCATCCAAGTAATGTAGAGTGGAGAGGCCAAAATGTATAGTCTATTTAAGTGTCAAGGTCTTATTCCCATGCCCAAGATATCCAGATAATTTTAAATCAAAGTTGCAAGAGCTCTTCCAATGGAGTCTTTATGGCAAGGTTCCTAACAAAATAGGCATTTGTAATGATTTTCATTGGTTTTAATGTAGTAATTAAAGACTATAATTACCTAGAAGTGTTTTTAGCTCCTTTTTTTGTTTTTTTAGAAAGTCTGGACCAATGATCTGAAAAAAGCAATCACGGGACTATTTTGTAAGTCTAGCAGAAGAGGATTCTTTTGGGAATCCTTCCAATTGGAGACATAAAGAGACACCTTCCAAAAATAATAGCACCCCCAAATTCACATAGGGACATAATCTAGGGTATTATTCCTAGGTCCTAAATGTATTTCTCCAATGAAGGTTGAGAAAACCAATGGCCCTCCATTAATTAAATAAGTTTGACCAACCAATCCATCTGAAGCTTTGAGAACTTGTAATAGTAATCTCCATCAATAAGTAGGCCATGTTTCTTAAATTTCTCCTTCAATCCTCCTAAAACTAAAAAAGAACCAATACCAGCCACATCTAACCCTAGAAACAAAGAGACTCCAAATTTTTAAACATTACTATCTATTTTATTCCAATGCTATCAACCTCTTCCTTTGAATCTAACATATCCTCTTCCTCTTCACCTTTAAAAACCTCTAGACCCTCCAAGAATAGCAAATTCTCCTGGTCCTCCTTCAAAACTAGTAGGTCCTCTTCCAAGTCCAACAGATCCTTCTCCAAATCCATCTTTTTTACTATATCATCTAGCAGATCCTTCTTTAGGTCCATACCCATATCATCTTGTAGGTCCTCCTCTAAAACTAGTAGGTCATCCCCCAAGTCTAGTAGATCCTTCTCCAGATCCATTATTTTGACTATATCATCTAGCAGATCCTTCTCCAATCCCATCCCTATCAGTAGATCCATCCCCAGTTCCTCAAGCTTGTTAAGGAAATTAAAAGATTTATAACTATAACATAAAATTTTATTTATCCTTGTATGTTGATTGGCTAAAATGTTTCTATGGTATTCTTTTCTTCATGTATATTAAGGCAATCAAATATGGAAATTCATAATAATAGTCATTTTATAATTACTTCTTTCTTTAAATGGGCAATCAAGTATAGTCATTGTCATTATATTATCAATTTTTATGTCCCATGATTCATAACAAAAAAAACATATGTTTAAACATAGTTATGATGGTTTATATTTATTTGAAATATATGTAATAAATTAACTATTTATTATTTATAGGGTTTGTACACCAGTAGATTAGAGGGCATGGTGGTGCCTGAATTAGGATACCCAACTCAATATAAATTGATTCAATACCATTGATAGATCCTTATCCTCCTTTAATCCCATGTAATACTTCACTAACTTCAAAGTACAAGTTTATAGTGTCAATGCATTTAGTTCAAGCTGGGGAAGTACAACACCCATATAGACTATCCTTATCTAATAATCATGGTGTTGAGATAGTGATTTCAAATGCACCTATGTAATTGAAATAGATGAGTCCTTCTATAGAGATTACCAAAAATGAAAGGGGGTTAAGCTTTTTCCCTATACAACCTAGGTGATAAATGAGAGATTTAGTTTTGAGATCAATAGAGATACTGGTGGTAGCGTTGAAACCAAACGTATCGGCAGAATCCAACCTAACAATAGCAATAGTATCATAGGAAAAAGGATTTATTTTTAATTTTTTTGGTTGTGAACAATCAACAATATTTTTTCATTTCAAGAAAAGGGGTAGGGAAGTTTGTATCTTGATGCAATATTCCATGCAAAGTAAGGATTGTAGTTGCTTCTATTCAAATGATTTCTCAAATCATCCCTCTTTTAGTAAAGTAGGTTATCATTGTTTGTTTTTCCAAATTTATAGTTGGAAACCATACATTATGCCTGAATTATGTGTAACTTATTATATATAGGTATCCAAAGATGGCCTTTAGGTATTCATCCAGGGGATATTTTGGCATATAATTATTTTTAGAAAAGTGCAAAAAACAAAATATACAATATAATTTATTTTATATTTAGTCTTATGGATGAGTTATCAGGTGCCTATCAACACTAGCAGTGTTTATTTCTCATTTTGTGCTCTAGCATGTGCTACAATTTTAAATTTTCATTGGTTTTGTAATGTAAATGATCAGTATTTTTGATTTATTAAATGTTTTTGCTTCCCAAAAAAATAAAATTACACACATATTTTTGTTTTATGTTGTAAATTAGCTTTGTGCACCGTGATTTTTAACATTTCATTTTTTATGGAATGTAAGAAAAAAAAGGTTTACAAATTGAGAGATTTGATGCTTTTATGGTCTATTAAAATGACAACCTAAACTTTTGGGGGAAAAACTATGTAGATATATATTTTTTTACCAAAAGAATCATGTTCTCAAGTTTACAAACTATTTTATCTCAATGTAGCTAGTTAGAAATTTCTTAGTAGTTTGTCTTCATCTTGTCAATATAACAAAACATATGTAGTAGTGTAGATTTGGATAATCAAAGGCAAAAGTATAGTAGATATTATTTAATGTCTTATATTTTTTATAGGTTATCATCATACTTTAATTCAATTCAGTAGACTCCAAGTTATTCTTGATCTAATTTATCAGCAGAGTTTGGAGATGGAATTATATGGCATATAAAATCTTGTTTCCAAGTGTCGAAATTTTAAATTGTATATTTGCAATGTTTAAGTATCTAAGAGGCAAATTATCTATCAAAAGTTGATAAAACATTCTTAATTTATCTAAACAAGAAAATGCCAAGCAAATATCAATATTGCAGATGGAAATAAAAGTGCAGTTATACTAGAATCAAAATTTGCCATGATGGACCAAGTAAACAAAGCCCAAGGTAAGTTGTTTTGAAGTTATTATCTATATGAATAGAAGGGTCAAGGCATTTTTCTTGATTACAAAAGCTTCTCTTGTATGTTCTCATTAAAACATGAATAGAGAGGCACTAAATATCGAATAATGACCAATCTCAAGGATTACTTAGTTTAATTTTGTATGCTTCAAGGGTTATGTTAATATATTGGTAATACAATATTATCATTATCTAGGGTAAAAGTGGGATCATTATTAGAATGGGCTACTAAATTTGTTATTTGTAATAGGTAATTGAAATCTTGTGAAAATCAAAAGCTCAAAAATTTGGCTATTTTTTTTGTAAAAATGTATAAATTTAAAGGTTTTTAAGTTTTAGTCTAGTTTAATTGTTTCTTAGTCTTTTGCTTTCCTTGGCTCAGAAGGAAAAAAAATATGCACAAATTTTTTACTTTATTTTAATTTTATTGGATCACCTTTCCTGTGATGTAAAATTCCCTTCCATTTTAGGCTACATATGCATTTTATCACAAACTAATGATACATAATTTATACCTTATCCTCCATCCCATTCAGTTGTTGTTAGTGAGTGGTAAAAATATAAACTCGTCAATACCCCAACATAATGGCTTGCAATTTCTTTTTTTGTATTGTCTATGGATTTCTTGTATGGATGATGGTATTAACTCACACAAATATCTTAAAATTGATTGTAAATTGAAAGTCATATCTTTAAATATTATTTATTGCATAGGTCTAAGTATAGAGGCTTCATTTTAATAGAACTTTTACATTTAAGGTTTAATCAAATTTTGATCATTTCCGTGCCATTTGCCACTTTGTGGTTACTAAATGAAAGACAATTTATTCATGTTTGCCTTTTAAATTTACATTAGATCCCACTCATTAATTTTTTATATCAAGATATGCACATCTAACATTGAGTCTAACTATTTCTATTAATTTGATTCCACTCAAATGGATCTTATATTACATCTTTTTGTGACACCTTTTTCTGATTTGTTGACATATTTTACCTTTTTGTCTTGGCATGGATTTGGTGTCATCCTAGTATTAACACATCTCAAGTTTGATAATTCCTTTATGATCTATTTTCTATATTATTATATTTAAAATCTATTTATTTTGCGCAATTTCTATGTTTGAATCTAAAATCACATATTTTTTAACCATAATCATATTTGCATTGTTATGTTGTGACCAATCCTTCTATTCTCTGCTACCTAGCTGAAGTCACTCAAGTATTTTTTATCACTATGTTACGTATTTATTTTGTCTCATTTTTATAAGGTTATGAGTTAGTGGCACTCTTGTTCATTTATTTAGTATTGAATAAAAGATTTATTCCTTCTTAGATAGATATGTGTGATAAAATATTAACCATGGACAACACATTTTAAACTCTGATCTTTTATTTGCATACATTTTAATTCTTAAGCAGTTACATTATTTATGACCATTCTCATCATATTAACTCTTATGGTGATATCTATGTTAGGCTACTCCTATCCCACATTCATATTAAATAATTTCCAACCACCATGGAGTTGATTTTAGTTACTACCATATTGGTCATAACTTTAAATTATAATTACAATTTACAATTTCAATTTTCTTCAATGTCCAAGTAGCCTTTCAACTTCTAATCTTATTTTATTTTATATTAATTTTAAATGGTCCTCTTGTGTTTACACCAAATAATTATAAGTGATAAGGAATTATGTATCCAACATGCCATACATTCGATCACACCGAAGGTGAAAATCATTTGTAATATAATGTCAAGATCTATGCTTACTAAAAATGCCATTTTTATATAGCTCTAGCTTGTGCCATGTCAACTTAAATAACAAAATAATGAAATAAATTCAAACCCAAGAAACTCATCTCATAGTCAATATATAAAATTAGGACCTATTTGTTAACACTTGTGTCATACACATGCATGAAACTCATCATGGTAACTCTTTGGTATGAATAAATTGAAATAAAAGGCACATTATTCATTGTAACAATCATCAACGGTGTAGTTCTATCACTTCAAGAAGAAAAATTCATTCATTGTGTAAAGGTCTAGTTATAACTACTACAATTAATATTGAATTTTGGTATTACCTATATCTTTCTAAATAGAGAAGAATAAAATAAGCAAAGATAGAATTTATATAGTTTAGTAGTGCAATCCCAACATGCATAAAATCGTATAATAAAGCTTCATGTATCCATGACAAATAAGCTAAGAGTTTGCTTACACATTTTGATTAATAATTGTTATATTAGGTATTTTTATTATCATATCTACAGATCTAACTTATATTTTAATTAGATTAATCTTATCCATAAATATAAATAAGGGTTATGCACAATGTTAAACATTATTGAGATTCATATATAATTAACCTAAGGGCTACTTAGTATGCATAATGTTAAACACTGTTGAGAGTCATATATAATTAACCTAATGGATACTCAGTAAAAGAACATGAGGTCACACGACCAAGTCATTTGTATCTTTGGATAGGACATGTGGAAAGCACAAACTCATAGATTCATGTGGTCATGAGATTCATAATTTGAAAAGGCTATATTCCATGGACCTATAAAATGTTTATTATGGGAAGTTCCCTTAAATATAAATATAGATATAACCTAACCCATGGAATTGTTAATTTATATATCCATCTTCTTCGGCCTATAAATGTTATATGGCATTTTTTTTTATCATCTTTATCCTCTATATGTGAGGCAAATTTTGTGGTGATCTTCTATGGCCTTTGCATGTGATCTTTAGCTTTGAATTCATAATTATCACGCATAGAAATAGGTGATTACCTCTTATTCAACTTCATAATTATCATGTGGGTAAAAAATATCATGTGGCTTTATCGCTTATTTTTTGAGTCTTTAAAGTAGTGAAGCAAAGGTTGTTCCTCCCTCTGTAGGTCCAAAAAACAAGTTCATCATATAATTATGGATTGGTTCAGATTTTGCCAATAGTAATTACTTATAGCCTAGATTATTAAATTTATTATTTTAGTATTTATGTTATATTTTTAGACTTAACATAAACCTAAGAAGAGGAAATCAAATATTCTATTCTTGATTAATCTTGAAGAAGTTCTTCCGAACATCACCACCACATTTTTGAATCCACATATTTCTATCATAGGCAACATTAATCTTTAGTGAGATAAATTGTGAAACCTCTCTAAACTTTAGAAAGATTTAGAAGAAGTTAACCATCAAGCACAAATGCTTCCCCCACACTTGTATTTAGAAGGGTAAGATTTTGAAATTCATTTTTTCTACATTTTAGGAGAAAAAATGACTTTCCATCACAAATAAGTGACATGAGAATTTACTGTCTTTGTTCAGGCCTACTCATTATGCCAATATTTAAGCCAAACTATGTCTTGAACTAGGTATTAATATGAGTCATTTTATATACAAGCCTCAGATATTAAATGTTTCTTGACCTTGATGCCATGATTTCATGTTTATGTAGACAACAATAGGAATTTGGATATCAATCTTTAAGTGGATTAGGCCATGCTAGGGACATCTTTGGGAAGTCACTTATATAGAGTAGATTAAAATGTTGTGAAAATATAGACAAATTTTGGATGATTTGGTTTTAAAAAATGTTTCAGATAATTTCTTGATCTGTAGATCTATATTTCACTGTGCATAAGCTTAGGCCACTCAAACACTAATTTGAAAAAGTAAATAAATATTTTTTAAGATATCATTATTTCATTTTCATTTCAACATTATCATGTGTACATTTTCTTCCTCCACATTTCACATTGTAGATAAAATAATATTAAATAATTCTTAGGATTTTCTTTAGGTTCTCTTCCTAACAATATTTGGGGATCCCCTTTTTAAAAGGTCAGTCAAAAAAAGCATTTTTGGATAAAATGACCAAAACTTTCCAGAATACACTAGCCTCTTGGAAATCTTGGAAATGCAAATAGCCCTCTTCTATAGGTAAAATATAATTAATTCAATATGTCTACTAAGCAATACCAGTCTACATGATTGGTAATCTTGAAGCTCCAGTGAATGTTAAATATGATTAATTACATTATGATTTTTTTAATGGAATGGCTCCTGTGAGTCTAACAAAATTGTTTTAATTAAATGGGAGGAGGTATATATACCAAAATCAATAGGGGAGAAAATTTTATATGGAGAATCTATATAGGTAAAGATAACACTTAGAGATTTCAAAAGGGGGAGCAAAACTTCAATGGATAATCTATATAGTAAAGATAATACTTAGAGATTTTATTTCTTAGAAAGTATCTTTAGACTAAAAATGATATTGGAAGTATTTATACTACAAATCATAAAAGATATGGATCTCATATATGGAATTTCCTTAGGAAATGTAATCTCTAACTTCATCTATTGGGAAATTAAAAATGGAAGATCTATTAACTTTTAAAAGGATGCATAGTCTAGTGTGGGTCCTCTTTGTAATCATACTTCCTTCAACCAGGGTAAAATTTAAGTTCTTATCATAAATCTCCTTGGATTTCCTTGGTGAATCTATAGATATTTTTTTTATAGTCATCAAAAAAATTTAGGTGTGTTGACAAATTTATTGTGTAATACATTGCTTGCCTAACCTATAGGTTTTGGAATAAAAACAAAAAGTGAATAAAAAAATTCCATGTGATTATATTTTTAAATTCCTCTTGAAGAGATACAATTTTTTAAAAATCATCTCAATCTAAGTCTGTATGCAAAAGTTAAGGCCTCGAGAAGTTGGTGTTTATTTGGATCACATATGCAACCAATCAGTTGCATAGGTGATGTAAGGTCAGTTGCATATGCGATACAATTGAATTCCAACTTCCCAGAGCCGTAACTTTTGTATATAGACTTAGATTAAGATGATTCACTTTTTGAAATTACATAACTTTTTGAGAGGAATCAAAAAATATAATCATATTTAGGTTTAAGGAAGTTTTTTATTCTCTTTTTTCCTTTACCCCAAAACCTATCTATTTTACCTCTTCAATGCACACAGTGACTTTCTAAATTGTTTTGATATATGAAATCATCTATATACATATTTATATTTTAGTTCTAGATGCCATGAGGGACCTCATGAATCTCCCCTTCCTCCTTGGGTGACTTGATGGACATCATGCTCCACCCACTTAGGTAGTTACTCATATTATATCCATATTCACTATTCATACACAATATTACATTGTTATATATATATATATATATATATATATATATATATATATATATATATATATATATATATATATAAAGGCAAAAAGGATATATTTATTATTTAAGGTACTATAAACATTTGACAAGCCAACCTACAAAATAAATTACATTCTAATTTTTTAGGCGACCCAGTTCTATATACCAACCATCCAAAATTGCAAAAATCATATTTTAAAAAAACCAAAAATTTGTGAATTAATGAATATTTTCCACTAAAATTTACCCTGCCTTCAACATTTTGTAAGATTAAATTTCAAACCTATGAGGAATCTAAGTTTTTAATTACTATGATTAAATTCAAATTATTTGGGGTCCTCAAAGAAGATTAAAAAAATCCAAATATTTTTATATCCAACCATACCTCTGATCTTCTTATTTATTTCAATAAATTCCTAAACGCTCACTGAGAAATTACCTAAAGGGTCTTCATTCCTTTTTAATCCATCTAACTCCTCTAAGCCTTTTTCATTGATAAATTACCTCAGTGAAAAAATCTTAGGTGAATTTCATATGTATAATTAATTTTTGATATAGAATAATAAGGGAAAAGGGGTTCTTATCTTGAGGTACAAAAGGATCTGGCTATCAGATTAAACCAAGAAAGATTAAAAATTTCCCCAGGAGAATAGAAGGAGATAGTTAGAAAGCCCAAAAACTAAGCGGCCACAAAATAAACTAGATAGATACAATAAAAAATATCAAGGAATATAAGCCCAAAATATTAAAAAAATAATAATAACCAATAACATAAACCACATCATAGGATAGTCTAAGAGTGCAAGAGCGAAGCACCACCATGTAACAACTCAAGGAATGTAAGAAAATGCCACCGTTAGTAGCCTTGGTCACTAACTTCAATATTTCTATTCAAGCACTAATTTGGGACAACGACTCTAAATAAATTGATGGATTCAAACCCAATACAGAAACCACTACTTCTCCAAGCTCCTCAAACAAAATCAATCTAGGAATCCAAAACATAGAAGGAAACCAAAGACTACAACAAACTCTCAAAAAGTTAGAATACCAATTCCTTTGATGACTATAAATCAAAATGAAAATTAAAAGTGGTTCAAGTCTATTCTAATTATATCTATGCATTATTCCTAAGGTGGGGGATCTTCATTAAGAGGAAGTTGAAGAGCTCCAAAATTGACCAAGAAATTTGCTAGAGAGTTAGTCTCAAGATACTCATCGAAGAAGGAAACATTCTCAAAAAAGGGAATGATATGGATGATATATTAAATAATTGAATCAAGTTGACACTAATAATAAGTTATTAATTTAATAGTGTTGATAATCAACAAAGAATCAATTTACACAAATAATTTCTTGAAATTAAAATCAATCACAATTCTCAAACCTCTAAGAAATACTAGGGATGCAGCTGAATTGTTTGATGACCATAGAGTGTTGTAAGCATAATAGGAAATCACTTGTCCTATATTATCTATGATGATGCCTCCACTTCAAGAAATATTTGGGTTACCTTTTTATGCCATGTTTAAATTTAGCTTGACATAATTGTTGTTCAGGGATTTCAAAGAAGACAATAACCTTTTGTTGATTTAAGGATGGACATGAAAGTTGTTTTTCAATAAATTCTAATTTAATAAAATAAGAGGATCATCTCCAGTGATTTTATTTTTTGGGGACATAAATTTGGCCTTAAAAACCTCTTAAAGGAGTATCTCAATCTTAAGATTAAGGGTCTCTTCATAGAGGGACATGTTCATAAAGACTCCATTGTTTCTTTATTTCCATAATCTCCAGGTGATCAAAGATGGGGCCATAGCTCAAATACTTATAGCTTTATCCACTCCATCTTATATCTAGTTAATTAGAATATCCTGCATATAACCTATTTCTACCAAAATCCTATTCTTTTTATTAAATAATCAATAACGTATTCTCCAAGAAAAATTATAATGAAGGAGAACATGGTTCGTAAATTCATAATTATTCTTATAAAAGATGAACGAAGAGGGCCCCTAAAAACCAATCCTTTGAATTATATCCTTTAAAATAGATATCTTATTCATGATAAACCACAAGTTTACGTTAGTTTTAGGAAGTCCCTAAGGCATCCAAAAAAATTATATGTGCCATATAGGTTTCTTTATCTGAGAGATTAACCTATTATAGCCTTGTTTCACTAAAAAATTACATGAAGTATCTCCATTTAATTTTATGCCATCAATCTCTACTAAGATATTAATATGGTGAGAATTTAAGAACTTTAAAGAAATAAGAAGACCAAAGGAATGGTTGGTTGCAGGGGTTGTATTTTTCCATTTTCTCTAAGATCCCCATACACTTCAGGTTTCAACCAATAATTACAAACTAAGGGTCCCCATGGGTTTGAAAAGTACTCCTCTAGGATGCTCAAAGTAGGGATGATTGAAGAGAGGACCCACACTAGACCAGATTTCCTTCTAAGAGTTAATAATTCTACCATTTTTAGTATCCCAATAGACAAAGTTAGAGACAAGGTCTCTACATTTATGAAGGAAACTAAAAAATTGAGACCCATACATCCAATGCTCTATAGTAAAAAATACGGGCATGGTCATATATATTATCAAGATAATTTATTTGGAGCAAGATGTTTCAAGTGTTTTCTTTATCTTGATAGACTCTCCAAATAAGTTTGCTCCCAAAGCTTCATTCATTTTGAACAAATTTATGATTATATCCCCACCTTTTGATTTAGGCAAGCAATTTTTTTTTACTCACATGAATAATTCCATAGAAATTTTTTCACAATCTTATTTAGTCTATATTCAATACTAGTTAAAGCTTCTAATACTAACATCATGAAGACTGGTATTTCTTTGAAAACAAATTGAATTAATTATACTTTTCTTACCCAAGAGAGTCATTTTCCTTTCTAAGAAGCTAATTTATCCTAGAAGGTTTTTTTCATATTATCCTGAAGTTATTTTATCGACTGATCATCAAAGAGGGTGATCCTTATGTATTTTCTAGGAAGAGAACCTAAATAAAAATTAATAATTTGCATAATCTTAATTTTCCTTCAAAGCAAAGTGTGGAGAGATAAATTGTTAAATTTCAAGAGGTTAACCTCCAAACCCAAATCACATTGAGACCAATTTATAATTACTTGTGGTGTATGTAGGATAAAATTGGTCTAGGTGTAATCTTGCATAAACCAAAAACATATGTAGTTAGTTACAATAAATTACGATGAAGAATTGTATGCTTCTTATGGTTTGTAGTATGTTTACAAAAATCAATACTATTTTATATTCATCACATCTATTATTTATTTCCACATTTTGTTAGGGGTAAATGGGCTTCTAGTGTTCATTGGTAAAAAAAATTAATCATCGCATTTCACCACACTACCATCGCAATAACTTTCATTGAGCATATGGATTCAATATGTTGAGTAGTTTCAGTGGACTTAGTTCGAGATCTTAGTTATTAATATTTATCTTTCAAATTTACTTAAGCTTAATGTTATTCATTTAGACACCTTGCACATATAATTTGTAACATAACTAAGATGAGTATTTTGATGAAATTGGTAAGTAAATGGGTATTTGATGTGTTAAAGTGCACTAATTATTAGATGTGTTAAATTTAGATGTATTGTCATGAAGACTTGTGTGAATTTAATGATTGTAGTGTATATTTATATGTTAAGAGCATTTAATATTTATGCCTTAGTAGGATTTTGAAAATAATTAATGTAAATGGGTGAATTTTATATCTATATAAACACATCATCATCATCATTTGAAAAGGCATTTAATTTAAAATTAGATAGATATTATCAGTGTGGTTTCAAGTAGTAACAGAAGCAATTAAATGCATAAATTTAAGAATAAATAGTGGAATTGAGTCATTTGGAACCAAATTATGGTGTTGGGTTGATGATCTTAATACTAAGGGTTTTGTTTATGGTTGTGTTCTTTTATTATTGTAGAGATGTATCATTCGTTATCATTCAAGTGTTGCTTCATAACTCTTTCAAGCAATAAAATTCTATTATTATTGTGTTAGTTTTTTGGGTTCATTTTGGGTTGTATGGTATAATACATCTATTAACTAAGACCTCTAACCATAATGGAATTATAATAGTTATTTATTTATTATATTTTATACTATAAAATCATAGGCTGGTATTATTTATAACATAGAAATGCAAGATGTAACTTTAATATTTTATTATTATTATTGCATGATCATTTTTATCCTTGTGTAGCTGTGCCATATTTTCCCCTTAGCTCATGTTTCTTGGTTATTTGTGTATCTATATACAACTCCTTTCATCATGTGCCTCCACCATAATACCATGTAACATATCATTCAACATATGGTCTTTGAGCACCTATGCACATCATGCACCTTCCATGCAATGCAATGACACATGTCACACAAATTATAAGATAACATCATACACATCACACAATATGAAAAAAGGTTGAATGTGTCAATGTCATAGACCTTATATGGTTGAAATTAATTTTTTGGTGCAAAAATGTGGAAGAGAAACTGCAAAACCATTCGATTCTATTCCACATTCTATGTAAAATAACCTCCACAAACTCTCCACCACATACAAAATAGTATGACACATTATTCCATGATCACAGACACTATAAAATAAAATAATATCTCAAAAAGTCTAGGAATACTAAACACATTAGATTCTGCATAAGATATTTTTATTTCATATGAACCACATCAACAATGTCAATAATGTTTTACTGGCCCAAGTGGTACTTTCATGGCTTAGGTTATGTTATATAGAATATATAATCATATTACACACCTATTATTCAAACAATGTAACATTTATAAGATGAAGAGTCACACATGGAATCCCAAACCATTTAGCTTCCATAACAACTCCTTAACATTTCTAGGACTGTAATATATGGATACACATTTATCACATTAGTTATGGGGAAGATAGTAGTAGAGTATATATTCATTCACTTTATGAAATGAATGCCATTTAAAAATAAATAAATAAATAAAAATAATATAGTTTCCTATTTTGCTTCCATTATTTTATCTATTATCCATATTAATCAATATTACTTCCATATATGCATGTTAATGTTCTTCCCTAATTATTTTACAACCCTAATAAGATAGAAATTTAAAATGTTACTCAACTATTAAAATATGCCATTCAAGCATACATTTTAAATTAAAATACTAAAACTCATTGCAATGATTTGATAAGTGACATGCTAAATATAGTAAATATAACAAAAGATTGAATACTTATAATTTGTGGTTACAATATGAGTTTGATTATATTCTAAAAATAGTAATTAGATAAAAGTATACATGTGTTTTTTTTAATTTAGGAATCATATCTTTGTCTGTGTAGGGTTGGTTCCATTTATATAGTACAATATCATTAGTTGATAATGACTCATGTTAGTCAATATAACCCTATGATTAAATAGGTATTATGACCATATAGTCACCTTATCATGTCTCTCTATGCTCTTATTGTGTAATCCTAAACCCTAATGATGTGAATAATTCCATAAATTAGAATCCTCAACCTTGAGACCCTAGTTGTGCTTGTGAGGGATATAAACCAATAAAAATTATAACATTATAAAGGGATCAATTGACCCTAATCACTCCAATTTGATGATTTAAATTTTCATATGTATCCAATACTTCAAGAATAGAAATCAAGCCACACGTAATTCTCCCATCTAGTGTGATTGTGCTCCTTCACTATATGTATGTATCTAAATATTTAAATTTGATACTTGATAGTGATTTATTTTAATTGGATTTACAATGATTCAGACTTGGATTGTGACTCCTCTTAGTAATAGATTCATAATTTGAAAAGAATTGGGAAATTTTTTTAGAGTGAAATAACATATACATAAGTACCAAATAATTTCCATGTCCCTTCTAAAAGATAGCTTGATTTATTTATATATGAGTGGAATTGGGTAATTTTTCATGCCACAACACACTGCTAGAAATTAGAAAAACCTAAGTAGAGGTTTTTTTTTTAAAGTAACCATTTTTGGGAGAGTGTAAATTATTACCATTTCTAGTGAGTATAAATTCGTAATACTTATCAAAATGGATGGATTTGACTTGTGTATAGGTGAACTAAACTAAAGGTTTAAAGATATATGTGTAAGATATTTACTATATTTAAAATATATAATGAGGTTCCCATAGGTTTGTAACAATGGAATAGAAGGATCAAAATCATATTATAGAATATATGTGTGAGAGTATAGAAGATTAGGACCTTGTTCATGCGTTCAAGCCATGCATGGTAAATATGTGTCAAAAATATCATTATCAAGTACTTAATACCATTTTTGCTATCTAAAAATGACCCACTTTTATTGTAGTAATTTAATTTCTAGAGTAAAAGGATAGAACTTACTTGAGTGTGTACAACACACTTTAAATTTGGTATGGATCTCGAATTTTATAGGCTACTCAATATAAAAATAGGTAATCACATGTAGTCAATTTTAATAGATTGGTAATTTTAATCTAATACTAAATTTTCAAAATTTTAAATAGAAAATGTTAGAGTACAAATGTATGTTTTTGAAAAACATGTTACCCTTAGAAATTGTTAAGGATGAGGCTTAAATTTTTAAAAATTAGAAAAACTTGTGTTTCCTTGTTTAGCACCTGCAAATGTGGGTTGATTGTGTCCTGAATTTGTGTAACTATAGAAGGTCTTAGATTGAGAAGATAACATGTCCCAACCCTCATGAATGTGGGCATAAGTATGTAATGTATTAACCTAAAAAAATACATAGGTAAAATAAAAAATTAAGTGATGGTTTTAATCAAATAAAATTAAATCAACCACTATGTATTTCTTATATATTCAACTCTATAGATTCACTCAGGTTCACTACATGTAAACAAAAATGCATGATTTAAATAGAGTGAACAATGTTCATTATTCCATCATCAACGTAGGTTTGGTTTTCCATTTTTCATATAGTTTTCTCAGAATACAATATATTATCAAAAGATAATGAAAAATGTTCATGCTCCCATCATGGATACATATTTGATAAGTGTGAATTGGAATGAAAACAATTTCCCATTCAGCTGTAAACTATGTTTTTGTGTATATACTTGATCTATTATCATGCCTCATGCATTTGAAAAATGTGTATATGTACATGAACCAAGATTATGTCATTTGAATCTGTACCAACCCATATATATTGCTAGGAATATATACTCAATTTGATAACCTATATCTCAAATGTATGTATATTTATAAAAATATAAATATTGTTCCTATAGATAATGTACATATACCAATGTATATGCACCATATGTGTATGAATATATGCTTAAATATCTATAGAATGAGTGCATATACAGATAATATAACCCTATAATCTATATTAATATTCCAATATTGATATTGTAATTGAACCATATGTTTTCTCAACCATTCTAAATCTAAATGAAATTTGTATTATGATCTAATATTATGCTTATTGAAGCTTATGTCTCTTTGGCAAGTGCCTCATAAGGCCTTATTTTAGGATGATGGATTTATCCCTTAATTCACTCATCTATAAAGAAGAGATAACTATATCATGTCATTTATAAATATAACATCATGTAATATCATGTGAGCATGTGGAAGTTATATCATTAGATTAATTGTATATTTTGATTAACACATGTATGTAACATATTTAATACAAGGAATTTAAGTGTAATGTATAAAAATATGTAGTAATAAAACATTAATAATAATATCATTTAATAAGACTACAAAATAAAAGTGCTTGATATATATCATGGAACCACTCAATGTTAATAAGCTCAAAAAGTGTAACTCTTAGTGTCACACATAAGGCCAAGTGATGCATACAAGGGAAATGAATATGCCAAAGAGAAAAAGGAAAAGTTCCACACATAAATGTGTCACAAAAATAAGGAATTAAAAGATGTAAAATCAAACAAGACCACACTACACATAGAAGGCACACAAATATTACACAAAAAAGAACATTAATTATATCTCATCAAACAAGGCCAAGCTCCACATAAAAGGGACATGAAAATGTCATAAAAGTAAAAAGGGAAACATATAATAGAAAATAATAATGTATATTATCATATAAAAAAGTAAAATAATTAATGGAGTGTAAAACAAGTACCTTGTCTACACCATCTATCAATGTCATATCATGGTATAAAATCATATTCATGTAGCATTGTGTAGGATATGAGTAACTCGAAAAACATCTGTAATTTATGTAGGAATATTAGCATGGTATATATATATATATATATATATATATATATATATATATATATATATATATATATATATATATATATATATATATATATATATATATATATATATATATATATATATATATATATATATATATATATATATATATATATATATATATATATATATATAAAACCTTTAATATTTAAATTTATGTAATAAGATGTTCGTGGTATAAAAATTTCCATTAAGTAGAGGAAAGTCCAACATTTTTGTCCATATATAACTTTTATGTCCTTTATTTCACTCATGTACTTTGAAATGTATGTGTATGAAATTAATTATGATGAAGGCAGCCTCCCCCCTAAGGTTTATAGTGTCATCCTCATGGAAGGTACATATACAACTTAAAATCATTATCTCCTCGCACGTGTAGCCCCTCAACTCGATGGGCCTAATCATGATCCTACAGATTCACATTCATTTCAAGGTAAGGGGATGCAATTATGTTAATGTTGATTTTGTAGGAATTCCATCTCATTCAATCCCTAGTCATTTAGATTGCATCTAGAACTCTCAGCTTGTTCTTTCCATTCCTACACTTACAGCAACTATGGGCAGTGATAGAGACCGTTTAGATCCAACCTCTTGCAAAGAGATTCAAGAACAAAATAATGTCTAAAAAACCTTGAGAAGGGGGGCTTACATAGTTTACAGAGTGTATTACCAAGCATAATGCCATGGTGGTCCAAGATTTCATTGTTACATACACAAAAAGGAAGGTCACTATGCAGGGCATTTCCATAAACATCTCTGAGGAGTTTAATGGTGATGCAACATGTATGTCCTACATCGATGCTAAAGAATTAAAATACTAATCTAAGAAACAAAATCCCATTAGTATTTTTTTCAAACCAATGACTTCATGCAAACTAAGAATAAGGGCTTTCCTCGTGTCAACTTACCATGATATTAGCATGACGTCTAACTTCAAGTCATGAGGAACATGACTTTAGAATGTAAGTACACCCTAATTCCATTTCCTATTTCTTAATCATTTCATTGGTTTTAAAATTATCCTCCCTTATTTCCTTCTCAAGTCTTTAGAAAGTATTGTCCTACTCCATTAGGTTAATGACACTAACCCCAGCCTCCATCAAGGTCTTATCCTTCTGCTTGTAAAACATGGCTAGACCCTTCTAGGTCAAAAGCTTCCCTCAAGAGGATCATCTTCTGAGGAGGACTCCTTGGAGGAAGATCTTACAAAGGGATCCCACCCACCTCCTGAATGCTCCCAAAAAAATAGCTTATCCAAATCCCCACCTGACGACCTCCCACTTAAGTTATTGTTCATACCCAAATCCAAACCCATCAAAATAGGGTCTCCTACCACCTCAAACTAGAAGGGTAAGGCCATTACAATAGAGAAATTTGAGAAAAACAAAAAAATGCTAGAAAATTTCAATTCAAAGGTTCAACAGGCTAGATTTAGCTTGGCAAAGCTAATACAAGATTGGAATGAGCTTCACCAGGTGGTGAAGGCCATTATTCATTATTTTGTGTATTCTACCTAGCCCCTTCCCAATCCCCTACTTTTAAATCCCCCAAGGTCCTAAAATCCCCCCCTTGGGTTCCCCCAAGGGGGTCCCCCCAAAGCAAACCCCCTTATAAGTGAAAGGCTAGAAGCGGCCTACGATGATTTTTCATGGGGAACCAGTTGAAGACCTTGAGAATCATACCCAAGCCAAGCTTTCAAAAGACAAACCCAACATTTTGATAAAGGATAGTTTTATTGTTGATGATACCTAGGAGGTTCCCTCTACATAATCTAGTTAATTTTTTATTTCAAGTTTTATTTTGCTCTACTTTATAATATTTATTTTTGCTTGTTAGGCCATGAAGGGCCTATTTAAACTTTTGTATCTCACTCTCATGGTTTCAAGCCTCTGTAAAACCTGGGTTGACCTTACAAATAAAAAATTAATATGCCATATACCAAACATGTGATAAATAACATATGTAAATAGTGTAATCCAATAATCATTTCACTTAGGTCCCATTTTTGACCTTTTGATACATTGATTTTTTTATAGAATATTTGATGTTTCAAATGATAAATCTATGAGCAAGTCATCCTCATCAGGATTGAAGTTGACATATCCTAGATTTTCTATTAAATTATGTAATTGCATTGCATTTTCTTATATTGTATTTGATTGTTCATACTTTTTTTCCTCTCATTATCATTGAATACATTGCCTTTTGGTGAAAATCACTTCCATTATGTTGAACACTAATTATATTTTCTTCATGAATATAGACGGATATGCCTATATGGAAAACACCTTGTACCACTTAGTCAACATGCATATTGGGATTGTAATGTTATCCCTGATACAATCTATAGTGAATATAAAAGTTATAATATATATTCACTATAGATTGAACCAGGTATAACATTGCAAACCCAATATGCAAGTTGACTGAGTGGTACAAGGTGTTACTCATATAGGTGTATCAATGAACTCTGGATCATAAGTGATTGCTATGGTAATATTTTTAAGGAATGTTACATAATGTGGATCATATATGCCCTTAATGTTAAAATACAAGTGTTGACTAAAAAATGATGGTATAATTATTTTGGAATTAGCTTCCATTCTTAAGATGAAGTATTTTAAGGCAAAAAATATTTAGATATATGATTAACAAATTACATGTTGTGGATTATTTGTATATTTTATCTTATTTTAAGTGATATGATATTAAAAATAAAATATTAATTATTATTTTACAACTCCTATATGGATAATATCATAGTGACTATTTGATCTTGGAGGGATTCACAAGCATAAAGCCTTAGTAGTTATGATTTAATATGCATACAAAGACCATATTGAGGGTTTGTGGAAGTGGAATGTGATGAGGAGGAACCTTATATCAAATATATTTATTAATACAAGAGAGGTAACCTTAAATTTTGGGATAGTGACAAAAATAGACCTATTTGAATGGAAAATAGATATCAACACCTTGTCGAAAGGTGGAAGGAAGAATAGAATAGTCCATAGTAGGTGATTGGCTAGGGTTTTATGATTGGTTATCCATTTTATGTATATTAGGAATTATAAAATATATTGATATATAGGTAAGGAATAACTTGAATAATTATTAAAAATTAGAGTTAGTACCCTAACAATGTCTAAAGAAATAACTAACCATTTCATGAAAACATTGAGGAATTGTTACAATATAAAATAATTTTTTGATAAGAAAATTGCAGATAGATGTAACCCATAAATTAATTTCAAAATAGGTTCACAATTCATCTTCTAGTCATATTTAACTAAAAAAATTCAAATCTAAAGACCAAAAAAACTGTATAGTATTTTGGAAGGAAAAAAATTGTTTTTATTCACTCAAAAATACTAGCAAACACATCAAAGTGTTTGAAACGTATAGACATTTTTATCTAAATATCAACCAATCAAGGAATCACACTAATATAGGAAACCTTAATAGGAAAATGAGTCTGAAACCATGGGAAAGAAGATACAATTTAATGATTTACATAGTGGGAAAGGGGAAATTAGAAATCAGATGTAAAAATAAAACCTTAAGGCTAAAATCTTAAAACTTAGGAGGATGCAACCTCAAGGTAAACTCAAGGTTTAGCATGATTCAATAATTTTATGAGTTCACCAATATATTTCACCCTAGATTTATTTTATAACCACAATAGGACATAAACTTGAAATATAATTAAGATGTTAATATGTGAAATTCTAGCATACATCTAAATGTAAAATACTATATTTGATTTCAATGATTTGACAAGTGGCATGTGATAAATATGGTAAGTACTAAAAAATGAGGAGTACTTAAATTTTTTGGTTAAATTTATGTTAATGATTTTTTTATTGAAGTGTAAATCTGATCAAAGTAGGCCTATTATGTTTATGTCTAAAGAATTGTATCTCTATTTTCCTAGGGACAATTCTGTCGATCTAGGTTAGTATCATCATTTGATAATGATTTACATTGTTTATTATTGACATGTGTGTAAATGAATGTATGTGATAATACATTTACCTTAACCTATGTATTTATTCTCTCTATGTGTGATCCTCAACATTGATAATAACAAAACTAAAAAAATCAACCTCCTTCATTTTCAAACCATAGGTGCGCTTGTGAGAGCTATAAACATGTAAAAAACCAAAAAAGTGTAATGAGTTGAGATGAAACCTATCACCCCCATTTTATTATTGATTGATGCCTATATATTTAATACTATGTGGATGGAAATCAAGCCACATGTGGATCTTTTAGTTAGTATGATTATACATTTTTTTTCTTTTACTATATGTATGCAACTAATGATTTTAATTTGATACATTACAAATATTTTTTGTGACTCAGATTTAATATTATTGAGACATGGCTTGTGACTACCTTGAGTGGTTTATTAAAAATTTAGGAAGAATACGATATATTTGGTTAATTTTTAATAGTGTATAGATGTGTACCAGATCACTAAAAAGTCCCATTTGAATGAGACCTTGTTTTGTTTATATATTCTTAAAATTAAATAAATATTGTGCCAAAATTATTTTAGGAAAATAGGTTGAATATAAGGAGAATGTTAATTTTGAAAAGTAAACTTTTCTATTACAGGGTTGGTTATGATAATATAGAGTTATTATAGAGTGATGATACTAACTGAAATTGATGAAACTAACATGTGTACATGTAGACTAAATTGAAGGTCTAAATATGTCTGTCCAAGATAATTAGCATGTTTAAACATGATAGTGAAGTTATTTTAGCTGTGTAACAATAGAGTGGAAGGGTCAAACTCATAAGCTAACATATACTTTTGAGAAAATGGAAGATTATGACCTTGTTTATTTTCTCAAGTCATGTGTGGTAAATGTGTGTCAAGTTTGTCATTATCAAGTATTTATTATAATATTTTAATATCTATAACTACTCATCTAAAAATTTAATTGGAAGTATTTCACATGGACTTTTTGGGATATGCATTGGGTTTTTTGTCCTCATTCAAGATATGACTAACCTTATATGAGAAAATATTTTATGAAATTTTAATCCTTTGCAGTTGATAACCTTTTTTTTCAATCATTTTTATATTACAAGTGAAAATAAGAAGTGAGGAAGCTATTCTACTAATGACGAATCCAACACTTGGACACTAAGTCAAAATATTGGCTATCATATGCATGTAAATTATTCAAACACTCTAAAATAATAAATAACACATGGAAAACACAATCTAGGCTCATGTGAGAAACATATATTATCACCAAACGCATCTAAATAGATTTATTAGATTTACTAATGGTTTGAAAATTTTGGATGCTCTAGGGAGTAATATGCATCCACCCATGATAGAAACAGTGCTTCCCATCAGTTTAAGACATTCTCCAAATGATATCCTTCATCCTTATCTTAGATAAATCATTGAAGTTGATAGCTCAATAAATATTTTAAATGAAAACACATGATGATCAATGATGCTTCCTATCCCCTCATTTGATTAGTTTTTTTTTTTTGGTGCCCAAAAAATTTTATAGACTATATTTTAGATATAAATTAATCATTTTTATTACAAATACACCACGATAATTATTGAAAAAAATAGATATAAAATTTACAAGATGGTTTACAATAGATAGGTGGTTAGGAAAAAATCCATGTAAAATAAAAATAGTTAAAAAAATCATGCTTGAATAATAAAGGTTTCAAAATAGGGATCAAGGGCTTAGTGTATTGGTGAGGTACAAGTAGTTTTTACTCACCAACCCAAGTTCAACTCCCATTGAGCTCATACGGTGTAGTTCTTCTCAAAGTGACAATGTGGACACCTTGATGTAGGGTCTTACTTATCCATGCATTCCACAAGGGCACAATAGGCTGCTCTAGTTGTAGATCGCTCGGTGGACATTATAGACCCAAGACCACCCACATGTCTCACTTCAAGAAGAAATCCCAAAATTTACCACAAAAATTTTTAAGATGGTGACAGAAGGTGATGGCAATAGGTAGGCAACATAAAAGGTAGCTAAGGTCGATGATGGTAAAGGTGAGAGTGTGGATGATGAGGAGGACACCATAGCAGGAAGGATGGTGAGTGATCTCCCAAATAGATCAATGGGGTTGGATATTGAAGGGGTTTTTGATGTCACTTAGACTACTTTGAATCTACTTATTTTAGGTAATGTTATGCAGCTAGAAATCCTAGATGAAGCTGTAGATAAAGCAGAAGGCTAATATCAAAATTGTTATGAAATCACATCAATGATGATACCCAAATGAATATATAATCCATATTTGGAGGCCAATTAGGTAAAGATAACTATAACTCATACTGAGGCTAACTATGAAAATCTAACTTTGAAATAAATATGGCAAAGGGTTTGGCATGCACCGTGTAGGTTCCTCCATAACCCATCTATAAATATGGCATGTACAACTAGGAGTGTAATGTGACTTCATTTATTAATTGATTTGGACTTGACACTTTGTCAAAATCTAATAATTTGTGTTTGTCTCTCATTTTATTTATTATTTTGCTTAATAATATTTTCTAAAACAAGATTGTTCTTTTGATTTTCTTCTTTTTTGCATCAATCCACCCCTTTCCTCTTGCTCATCCTTTTTAATATTTGATCACACTTTAGTGTTTAGTGGACTTAATTTATTCTCACACCAACTTAGCTATTAGTTCCAATTCCATTCATAAAATGCTTGTTGAGATTAATGTTATAGTTGTTTTCATTCTTGGCTTCTCTAAAACCCTCATGTGTGAAATCTTCAAGATTATCAATGTTAATGAATCTCTATTGATTTTTTTCTTATCAATTCTCTTTCCACTCAAAGTTTTACATACTTTCACAACACTCTACAAATTTTGTTAAGACTAGGTTATACACAACATCTATTAAGTAAGACATCACCATAAATTTTCCATTTAACATATTGGCTTCTTGAGAAATCTATTTTATGGATATCTCATTCAATCCTTCAATTTCATCACCTACTTTAGTTTCTTTATGGTTTTTTTTTGCACCATAATTGATTTATCTCTTTTATCCCATTCACATTTTCAACATAGATAAAATTATTTTGGGAGACTAATCTTTGTCTCTACTAATTTAGAGGTATTTTCTTGAATTTTACCATGATTAGAATATGTTGCTTTCCTCATACAAGACTGTGGTTTACACTTTGGACTAGAATTCTCTTAAAATATCTAATACTTTCCTTGGGGATTTTATTGGTCTCTTTTTAGGAGTTCATACTTTGTCCATTTTTTATGTTAATCCACCTAGGGCATAAAAAAATTCTTTGTCCATTTTGCTAACCAAAAAAATAAGCTAAAAGACCACCTAGACCCACAAAATTACATGAGACACCCCATTGACATTAATAACTTAGGTAGGTAGTATGTCACATACAAAGAGATCAAACCCCTCATTTGTATGCGATTGGGACACAAGCATAGTATAATTTAGAAATTTTTCCAAAGGATTTGATCATGTATAGGATAACATTCTACAATTTCAAAGTTAAAATCACATATGTCCAACTAACTAGGTTCACCAAATACCATAATCTTATCAATATTAAATTTAAATGACCAAGCCATTACTTCACACAATGAAGAGCCATAGTTCCAAATCCCTCTATTAATCACCTTTTTAGTCATGGCTTCCAAGTTAGAACAAATACTAAACACATGAATTTTGGTTACTTTGCATAATAAAAACATCATTTTTTGTTTGCACATTTTTAAGGCTCAACATTCATGGCAACTTCAAACTGAGTTCTTTTTCAAGTTAAATTCGTAACTTTTTATTGCATTTTCCATGGCAAGGCTATGGTTGAAAATGAACATATCCATACCTTCAACATCTTATTTTCTCTTAGAAGAATCCTCTTAGTTTTATTTTACACTATCCCCTTTTTTCCACATTAATAGTGTACATAAGTTCTATCCACAATATTTATCTACCATTCTACCACTATTCTTCTCAATCCAAATATAGATCTAAATAATTTATTGCAAATAGAGCTTCCCATTAGGGCTTCCAGATTTGTTTTTTAAATTAACCAGCTTCTCTTCTGCATTTGATGAAACCTTGATTCAATTGCTTAGATCCAAACCCATTCCATTAACCCCTAATCAAACTCAAAATACTTGATCACATAAATTCTTGTTTTGATATTTATTAAACTTTATATCATGCACTCTATAATTGTGCCCTACCCACCTCTTGACCCACACCCTCCCACCACAAACCATAACAATCTCCTACAAATCTCAAAATGATAGCTCCAAGCCAGCCTCAATTCTTTTCATTCATACAAGATAGATTTTACTCAACCACACAACTATATTTATAATATTTACCTTTTTCATATCAAAAATACTAATGTCCTCAAATTCATTTATACTAACTATTTGATAAAGTTAATATTACATGGTTAGCAACTTTAAGCATTGGTGTCAAATTTTGCACTACCAGCATCATTAAACATTTTTGCAATCTCATTATGTTGTACCAATAATATTATAAAAAACATAATATAATGTTATCTATGAGTAGCACCATCTTCCACAACACTTGAAAAATATCATGACTTTCGAAAAACTCCTCTACCAACATGTCAATATTATAAGTACCAATAGGTGAACATGTACTGATAATTGAACATATCCATACTTTCAACATCTTGTTTTCTCTTAGAAGACCAAGCCATTAATTGACACAATGAAGAGCCATAATTCCAAATCCCTCTATTAATCACCTTTTTAGTCATGGATTTTGAGTTAGAACAAATACTAAACACACCAATTTTGGTTATTTTGCATAATAAAAATGTCTTTCAAGTTAAATTCGTAACTTTTATTCCATTTTCCATGGCAAGGCTATGGTTGAAAATGAACATATCCATACCTTCAACATCTTGTTTTCTCTTAGAAGAATCCTCTTAGTTTTATTTTACACTATCCCCTTTTTTCCACATTAATAGTGTGCATAAGTTCTATCCATAATATTTATCTACCATTCTACCACTATTCTTCTCAATCCAAATCTAGACCTAAATAATTGATTGCAAATAGAGCTTCACATTATGGCTTCCAAGTTTGTTTTTTAAATTACCCAGCTTATCTTCTGCATTTGATGAAACCTTGATTCAACCACTTAAATCCAGACCTATTTCATTAGCCCCTAATCAAACTCAAAATACTTGATCACATAAATTTGTGTTCTGATATTTATTAAACTTTACATCATGCACTCTAGAATTGTACCCTACCCACCTCTTGACCCAAACCCTCCCACCACAAACCATACCAATCTTCTACAAACCTCAAAATGAGATCTCCAAGCCAACCTCAATTCTTTTCATTCATACAAGATAGAGTTTACTCGATCGCACAACTATATTTATAATATTTACCTTTTTCATGTCAAAAATACTAATGTCCTCAAATTCATTTACACTAACTATTTGACAAAGTTAACACTACATGGTTAGAAACTTTAAGCATTAGTGTCAAAGTTTGTACTACCAATGTCATTAAACATTTTTGCATTCTCATTATGTTGTGCCAATAATATTTCAAAAAACTTAATATAATATTACTATGAGTAGCACCATCTTCCACAACACTCTAAAAATACTACGACTTTCAAACAACTCCTCTACCAACATGGGAGTATTAGAAGTGTCAATAGATGAACATGTACCAATAATTGAAATAAATTTTGAACACATAATGCTCTATAATTGAATTGGTACTACCTAATAGTTGTCATAATACTCTATATTAATTGTTCAACGTTTACTTTATAATAACCAATCGTATGATAAATTTTTAAAAATAATGCACTAATGTACAACATATTTACCCCATGTACAAATATTGGACCACTTTTTTAAATATATTTCAAACTTTTTATTTTAAATTAATTCAAAATTTAATTCGCTCTCCACTTCAACATACCAGAAATATATATAAATTAGAAAAATGTTAAATTTCAAATTAAATTAATTATAACATTCCTACGTATCATCTAAGTGGCTGTGAGAGCTTCCAAACGTAGGGTCCACCTGAGACTTCTCCCAACTGTAATAATAAGATTTATATAATTACTCAAAGAGTTGAATTTTAAGAGGAATTATTTTGGTCCGTATGATTGATATATCGAAATCTATCAAGAGAGAATATAAGTGTTTTTCTTTTAATTAGATTTAAGGAAACATTTCCTCATTTTAATAAGAGAAAACCCTGTCAACGAAGCATGGGTAACTCATTTTAGGGTATCCATTAAAAGAATACAGATTTTTATTCTGTGATACGCGCTTCAAAAAAAATCTATATTTTTATTATTGAGAAGGAAAAGAGAGTGAAAAATATAAAAATGATGACTCTGTTCAACCCAGTATTGTTACTAGAAATTTTATAAGCTTTTAATTTAATCCATTATATTAAGAGATGTTGCTATGAAGAAATGGCCTACGGATTCTATTGAGCATATTTACAAGAGAGATTGAATAGAGTAAAACCCAGTATTGTTACTAGAAATTTTATAAGCTTTTAATTTAATCCATTATAAGGTCTAAATCAAATTTCTGATATGGTATCAGAGTATTGGGTTTGATAAATCAAATGTTTAGTTTTTATGTTGTTTGAGTTTATCATGAGATTGTGAGTCTTTTATTTTCAAAGCTTGTTTTAAATTCCATTACCAAAATATTTTTCTACATAGAAGCCTTTTTTTGCTTCATGGTGACTGCTAAGCATATTGTTCTAGTATCTTATCGTTGGTTCATGTTGTCTGTAGTATATGGTTTAGCTTGGATTTTTTTTGTTGACCTATTCGAACAGTGAGTAGGCTTTAGTTTTTGGATCAATGATATTCCAACAACAAGCTCACAACATTTGAACAACATATTCATAGTTTACAAACATACTGGAGCTCTACCCTTCAAGTTTTTTGGGCTCTCCAAAATACCTTGCAAGCCTCTCATAGCCTAGTTTGGGTGAATTTCATCATAAAACAACTTTCATTAATGGCATCCTAGCTCCCACATCCTCACCAAACTTGTTCTTTACCTCACATTCTCATAGGAGATGATACACCGGTAGAATATGTTGGAAAAGATAAGTTGAGATGCATCAAGGAGAATTTGACAATGTTCTATGTGTTCCTGATTTATGTGGAAATCATCTTTCAATCTTAAAAATTACTTATATTCAAAATGGAAATAAAGTTGAATTTTTACTCAGTTAAATAGAAATTAGGGATCTTGAGGATGATGCCTTAGTTGTAATGGGAAAATCTAATCATGAGTCTTGGCTATATGCATTCTCTCACTTTGTGCCTCATTCCTCTTATATTATCTTACTCATATGGATTTAGTGAGTAAATTATGGCATGAGTGGTTTGGCCATCTCAATTACCACTATCTTTACTAGTTCAACACAAACTATATAATCACAAGACTCCCTCCTATCCATTTTTCCAATGGCATATGTTCAGGTTGTCACAGAGGATAAGTTCGATAAAAAATGTCTTTGAGGGAATCATAAGTCCTTGAGTTAGATCACAATAATATTATGAATCCATTTCCCACCTTGTCTCTCATCAAAAACCTCTATGTCCTCACCTTCATTCATGGATATTAATGGTACACTTGGTTCTACTTCCTTTGTCAGAAGAGTGAAGTCTTCAATTGATTTTAAGACTTCAAGGCTCATGTTGAAAAGTAGTGTGGGAAACCTATTTGAATTTTTTGTAAAGATAATGTTTGAGAATATGTGAATCATCACATTGAGAAATTTTAGACACTTTAAAGGATCACATTCAACGTTTCCCTATATACACACCATAATAGAATAATATTGTTGAAGAGAAGAATAGGACCCTGAAGGAGATGGAAACTTACATGATCCATACTCGTTCTCTTAGTCCATAACTTTTGGATGAAGCTATTAATTATGCTACACGCATTCATAACCATGTATCTCATAAGGCCCTAAAATTCATGACTCCTTTTGAAGCTTCGTACAACTAGAAACCTATTGTGCGGCATTTTCAAGTCTTTGGCTCCCCTACATTATCACATATTTCTTAAGAGAAATGTAAGGATTTAAAACCATAAAGTCAAACATGATTTTTTTGGTATATCCTAATGGTGTCAATGGATATCAAGTCTTTAATCCATATACAAAATATATTTTCATTGAGATGAGTGTTCATTTTGAGGAATCATTTCCTCCCTTGGATTATTATACTTCACCTCCTGCATTCATAGTGGACTCGAATGATAGTGACTCAAAGGATTCATCTCCACCTCTGGCATGGTCATATTCAATGGTTTTAGACTCTACTTTTTATAACCATCTTCATCATCACCTTGATGGGTTCGATAGACTCTTTAGTGAGCAGGCACCTTTGTCACATATCCTTCAAAAACATGAAGAATTTGGTCACAACATTGACATCTTCCACATGTATACATTTCCCTTGATTTTGATCCAAAATATTTTCACAAAGAATCTAGTCTTATTGAGTAAAACTCAACAACTGAGGACAAGTATAGTTCCTTGATGAGGAATAACACTTGGGATTTAGTCCCCACTCCCAAGGGAATGAAAATTATTTGTTATAAGTATATCTACCAAATGAAATATGTAGTAGATGGAACTGTTCATACTATCAAAGTATGACTTGTTGCCAAAAGGACCTGATAAGTTCTTGGTGTTGATTACACTAAGAGATTTGATCTTATTTATAAGATGAATTCTATTTGCTAAATTCTTTCTATTACTGTAACTCATGGTTGGGCTGTGCATCATATGGGTGTGAAGAGTGTGCTTATTCACGAGAATCTTCATGAATAAATCTACATGAAGCAGTGAAAAGGGTTCATCAAGGACTCTTCTTTGGTTGGCCACTCATGCAAGTCTCTCTATGGCCTCAAACAGGCCCATAAGGCTTTATATGCCAATATGGAATCATTTATTTTATCAATTATATTCTTGCACTACCACTCAGATTTCAATGTCTACATTTTGAAATAAAATGACTCCTATTTACTTCTAGTCCTCTACATTGATGACTTGATTCTCATTAGGAATTCTTCATTTATCATTGCCAGGGTCAAACCTACTTTAAATGATCAATTTTATATGAAATACTTAGGACTTTTGTACTAATATATCGAGATTGAGATCACTCAATCTTTTTCCATGATCTCTCTTGCTCAGCTCAAGTATGTGTTGATCTTGTAGCTCGATTCAACATTATTGATTATAATCATTCATTAACTCAATTTATGTTAGGAGTTAAGCTTCAGGTGAAGTTTTCCATTATAATAGTTGATGGCACTTTATATTGTCAACTTGTTGGAATTTTCATCTAGTTCATGTGTACCCACCTCAACATTTCTTTTTTGGTTGGCATGGTCTCTTAATTTATGCAGGAACCACATGAACTTCATCGAAAAGCAACCAAAGACATTTTGCATTACATACAACACACTCCTTGACATGTGATACACTATGCAGTTGGGATTAGTCTAAACTTAGTTGCATATATAGATTCTAATTATGCTAGTAATTCAAAGGATCATAAATGCACATCTGATTTTAAATTTCACCTTGGTTCAAGGTAGATTAGCTAATAAATTAAGAAACAACATGTTATCGCTCTATCTTTGACTAATGTTGAGTATCATGGGGTTTTTAATGCCACTATTGAGCCAATTTGGATTCAATATATTATAAATAAGTTTGTCATCACAATCCCAAAACCATATATCATCCTTTGTGACAATAAAAGTATCATTGATATCTCAAAGAACCTAGTTCATTATCAGAGGACCCAACACATAGAGATCCACATACACTTCATCCAGGAGCTAACTCAGGATCAGGTCATTGATCAATGTTATTGTCCTACAACATAGCAAGTTGTTGATGTCTTCACTAAACCCTTCACTGAGAGTAAGTTCCATAATTTGAGAACTCTTTTAGGGGTGTGAGACACTACTTCAATGGGGGTTAGTTAACATTATCTCATCATCCTCTCATGGTGGAATTTTTTTTCTTATGGGTTTTCTCCTCTTTTGTTTGAGGAGATCAATTTGTACATGGGTACCTCATCAGGTCTTGTTGCTAGGACCTAATTATTTTTTCATATGTGCATTTTTCCACTTAAATTTCACTTAAGTGAGTGTGTTGGTGTGAATATGGTTATTTCCCTATCTAGTTCTACTATCAGGTCTAAACATAATTATTTCCCTAATTGATTTCACTATTTGATTACGTTGACACTCTATCTAGTTAATTTTAGTTATAATTTTTTTACTATTATCTCACCTCATATGATCATGACACTTGTCAAAATCCTATAAATGTTAGATGAGTGGTATTTTCCATAAACTCCCCCTTCATAAGCTCATTTTATTAATTAGTTATTGCATTTTTATCTATTGCACATGAAATTTACATCCTTGATAAGAATATAGTTTATTCTTATCAAGTTCGATCTTGATTAAGAGTGCATCTATTAGGGCATCAATGTTAGGCTATATTAGGCAAATCTCACATTTATATACGTTATTTTTAGGCCATATATTTATAAGGTTTGAAATTCCATAATTTGAAAGATTTATAAAAAAATATTGTGGGTCATAAATTTATACGATTGCGACAAAGATCACAATAATACGAGGTGAGACAATAGTAAAAAACCCTAAGTAAACTTAACTACATAAAATAGTGGAACCAGTTAGGAAAAAACACCATTAACACCTAATAATTGAGCTAGATACGGAAATAACCCTATTCACACCAACAATAAAAATACGGCCTCAAAATTAATTTTCAAAAAAAACACCTGCTATATAATTTCTATAAATAATGTTACTTCCTAAGTGATTGTGTCTTACAATATTTATTATAAAACCACCAATTGTGGATCCTTTGAGCTCTAATAGAATAATTGATTCAATAAACCATGACCTTCAAACTCATAAAAACTACTTGAAATGATCAAAATTCCAATTAAAAATAGATAACAACCTGAAAATAAAAATAAACAAAATAAAACTAATGCAATTGTTTATCTCAAAATGTACAAATATTATACACTAGAATAAATATACCCTAAAAAAAAGGTTTCAAAAAACTCAATGCCTAAAGTAAAGTAAAATAGAATAAAAGCTACAAATTAATTCCCAAGGAGACAAATTTTATGCTAAAAAAAAAATAGAGTGCCAATATAACATGTAGAAAATTTGTGCTTTCATTACCAAACAAGTTACTCTAATTTTGGATTCACAATTGCATAACATCATTTACAAATTTGATTTTAGCGAGTTCCAAATTTAACTCAATCTATTAAAAAATCATGCTCTCAAATATTTAACTCTGGATCAATGTTTCACAAAAAAAGAAATCATAATTTCTCAAAAGGAGCAAATTTTCAAAGAAGAATTGAAAATAATTTTGACTAACTTAATATTTATTAATGCATATAAAAATATACTCAGGATTAATCTAATAACTCAATTCCACATGCTTTCTGTCATTATACTAAAAAATTAAAAATTGGTCAATCGCACAATTCAACCAAAAACTAAAGTTTAATAGCCAAAATTTTAACAAAAATTTGCAAAGCAAAAAAATATTCATACGATATCGTAAAGAATTCAAAGTTCAACCATATAAATCCAAAAGAAAAAATAAAATAAAAATAAAACCTAGCGTGTGATTGTGCTAATAATTCAATTCCAAGGAGGCACAAGAAATGTAAGAGGTGGTCATTTGTGCTAAAAAAACATTCACTTATTTTTGCTTCTACACATTAACACAACAATAACAAAGAACCAACCGAAAATACACAATTTGTAACAACCAGTTCAAAGATTTAGGTATAAAGAGGGGGTAGTTGTCATAGTGTTACCATACTCCATGCCAAAAAAAACACTCCAAACCCCAATGTCCTGACTAAATTAAATAGGGAAATAACATAGATAAATGTCCCCCTCCATAAGAGAACCTCAAAAAATGGTATTTGGGTGGCAATCTTTATTAATTGTCTATTGTGTTGTGCTCTACACATAGATCCAAAAATATCATGGGGAGGTCGCTTTTAGAACCACGAAGTTTTCCTGTGGTGTGGATGACTTATGATTTAGTTTCATAGGGTGCCTTTTGCTGAAAACAAATTTTTGGAAATCTTGACCATTACAAAGGAAAATTAATGCATGCATTGGACATAATGCAAGTAGAGTTACCCATTGATGACGGACAAACCCTTCAAGAACTACCACCTTGGAATTAATGTCAAAAATTAAATGAAAGTCATCATTACAACTGAGCATCTGCACAGCTAGTGATGGTGATTGCCTCTCTATCAATATCATCATGAGAGCTTTGAGGATAGTGGGAAAAATAAAATCTCTGCATTAAAAATATCACTACATTAAAATGTAGTAATTATGACAATGCAGTTCTGACAAAGTAATGAAGCAAGCTCTTTGATTGATGTGAATTGTAAAATAAGCTACAAATCTCTCAACCAATCAACTCTCTCAAAATAATATTATTTTATATGGTCAGTTAACAAACGTACAATTTACCTTTGTAAAATGCTCACATATTTTCTAGTAAACAAAATAGTGCAATTTGATTCACCAAAAGACCAAGGACTAATTACGAGTTTAATAAAAATAAATCTAATAAATATCCCTTCAAGACTAATAATCAATATTTATGATATTTTACAATTAAAATTTTAATACTCTTTATAAATTTAAGTCAAATATTTGAAATTAAAAAATAATTTATCTTAAAAGTGATAAAAAATTAATTAAACATATTATTCTCAAAATGACTTAAATCATACAATTTATATGATACTGACTAATAAAAATCATTCAAATATTTAATATATTAACATATCTTAATTACAATAATAATATTAAAATTCATATGGATACATCAAAGTTCACAATCCATTACATATGTTAGATTGCCTATTTTTAATTTTAATGAATTGATTTAAATATTAACAATCAACTATAATATAATAGAAAAATAATTATTTCCTCCTTAAAATAGTTTATACTAAAACAAATACAATAGGAAGAGAATTATTTTCTTTTATAATAATTTATACTGTAACAAATTTTTAGCATTACATCCAAGAAAACATGTTTTTATTTTATTATAATAAATAATTTCAATGTGAGTAGCTTTATCATCAATATTAAGATTCTTTAAATAATTTTACACTTATCCCCTTCAACAAGAAAGAGAACCGATTCCTTTTGCAAAATCTTACAATTTTATTTTTATTTTTATTAACCTTTTCTCTCCTTCCAATTTCAATTGAAAATAATAGTAAAATAATTTAATCTAAAGTCTTTGCATGGAATTATTTTGCAGAAAATTAAAGAAATGAGAAAAAATCGGCAAAACAATTTTCAATAATAGAATTAAGAATCAACTTTTATAATGGTCGACAAGAAATTTGGTAAAAACCAAATAAAATGGATTGTTTTAATTTTCTTTATGGGATGTAATTATTGAAAATTTGTCCAATGGAAGAGTAGTTTTTAGAATAATAAAATATTTCATATTTTATAATTTTTTAAATGATATGAAAGAATGAGGTATTATTATATATTATATTTTTTAATTAATGTTATTATGTTGTAGAAACCATATGATTTATATAACTTTGAAATAAATTAAAAGAAATTGTATATTTTCAATAATTTAATTATAATGTTTGAATTTCAATGTTAAAATTGTTCATTATCAATCTCAATTTAATATTTTAATATAAAAAGCTCTTATAAACTCTTATATTTGATACGTTTATTTCAACGAAATTTTAATAGACAATTTTGAAATACTTAAATTATTAAATACTAAACATCGTCTCATAGAATAAGATCATTGAAACATTTCATAGAATGTAATAATTTCATTAGATGATGTCTCAACAAATATAACACTACTCAATTCACAATTAGAAATGCCTAAAATAAAAACTATAAAATTCATAATATTTTAAAGATTTGAATCCTTGAATATTCTACGTAAACTCCCAAAAACCAATTTTCTATGTATCTCTACAACTTTCATACCATTATATCATTTTTTCATCCATCCATTCTTATAAATTACCTTACAAAACTTAGAAATAATAAATAACAATCTAAATAATTATAAAACCATTACTAATAAAAACTTGTGATTTCAATATTAAAATAAGTCACATGTAATATACAAAAATGCATGGAAAGGATTTGATATCTTGGACTATAATTAACACGGGATACATAATTTTAAAATATGTCACATGTAATATAAGAAAATACATGGAAGGGATTTGATATCCTGGACTATAATTAATACAGGTTATAGAATGTGTGTTTATTGGTCCCAGAGGGTGGACTGTTAGCTTCATTTTTCTTTAACTGTTTATTACTCTTAATCGCTCTAGTCAATTAGAATGCATGATTTGATGTGGTGGAAAAATATGTGGCTATTTTGTATGAATAAGTTTCAATATTTTTATGTGAACATAAAAGTATAATATTTTGTTGTGTTTGTTCATTCACTAGAAGATTAGGAAGTTATTACCAACTTCGCATAAACCAAAGAGCTAGCTTTAATTTGCTATATTTTGAACCATCATTTTTCAGTCATAATAACCGTATTTTAATCCCATCATGGATAGGTGGCATCAGCACAAGAAAATAAGTGGATGATATTCTAGCAAAATTTATTTTTATAGGAAATTTGTGGCCCACCTACTCACAGTTGTCTGATTCTTTATCCTTTAAATCTATGAATTTGAAACCTATGTCATCTTAATGATTGCATGGATAGGTATAAATAAATGGTGGATGTGGTAAAGGAAGTCTTGCATTATGCTCTCTAACAGTGGTAATTTTACCTAGTCTAGTTGAGCCCATGAAGTTAGGTTTTAGTGCATCAAAAGAGCTACATATCTCAAATACTATGTTGAGGATACCTCAAATGCCAAGAAAGTGTCTAACATCTTCAATAAGTGGGTGTTTTTTCAACCCTTAATCTTTCATGCACTATGGATAGCATAGTTATATGGGTATTATTATTATGTCATTCTTTCAAGGAATTGCACAACTATCAGAAGACCTTGTGTGGTTTTCTTTGTTTTCCTTTAAACTCAAAAATATATCATCGTGGATTTCATTGAAAAAATTAAGAGTTTTAGAGCTTTATGGTGATTTAAGCTTGCAATGATTGTGGAAGGATGATGCGGCAATAAGTATCTTGTTTTACCATTATTTTTAAAACTATTCTTTCAAGTTAACATCATAGTTACACTGAATTCAAAATTTACTACAACCTCTACAGTGGAGAGAGTTGATTGTTACTACTACTTGTGACACTAGTTTTGACAGGTCTAAAATATCATGTCTGAAGCATTTGAAAAAGATGGCCTTGATTTCCAATTGTGGAGATGAATTTTGCTTTAAAGAACTAGGAGATGGTTTTTGTGATCTCCAATCACTGGAGCACCTAGAGCTACATTATTGTATAGATTTGTTAATGCTACCTGACCAATTTGGGGAGTTGAGAAACCTACAGCATATGGATTTGTCTTCTTGCCATAAGTTTAAAATGTTGCCAAAATCTTTTAAGCATCTTGTAAACCTACAATATCTAGATTTTTCAGGTTGTACGATGCTCAGAATCAAACCAGACATTTTGGAGAACATAACAAACTTAGAAAAACTAAACTTTTTAGGATGCCAAAAATTGGAAAATTTGCCTTGCCAAATTACGTATCAAACCTCCCTAAGAGAGCTCAATATACTAGATACGAAGGTAAGGGATATGTCTAGTAACTTCAACCATCTGAGTAAATTAGAAACACTAAAAATTATGAGTCCCCTCTTGACAAACTTGCTATATTCTCTTTATTTATTGCCTAGTTTGACTCATCTCTTTATTATCGGTTGCAATAATATGGATAGCATAGTTGATAAGATTTTGGATTTTTGGTGCCTCATTTTTCAATAAGACAAGTTGATTTGCTAGGATGTAAGGTATACAATGTGCAATTATAAGAAATAATGTGGTCATATGATTCTCTTACTCCAATGGAGATGCCATCAAAATGAACATGGTATGTAAGTGGGTTAAGAATGTCTAGGATTTTCTTCAGACTAAGTTCCCTAACATCGATGTTATCTATGTTTCTAGTTATTTTAGTGCTCTCCAATTTCCCATTACATTTTAGGTTTTATTTTCAAATCCATTGGACATTAATATTATGGGTCGGATAATTTTTTGTGGCTTTGTGCCTTTAGGCAATTCTTGTACCGATAAGAAGCCAACAATAATGAACTGGATTGAAGGGCATGAGAAATCAATAGTGTGATTCTGTCATAATTAAAAAATTTGTTAACAAAGTATTGAATACAATAGTTCCAACATTATTAGATCTAACCATGCTTAAGAGCTTGAAAGGATCTACAATTATAGGTGTTGTTCCTGGATTCAATGCCCATACTTCCAAAAATTGTATATGTTGTATTCATTGCAACATGATAAAACCCTACCCAAAATGTTAAGACCTCCCACTATATTAAGAGGATGGATGTTGCTAATGGTGGTAAGGATATGCACATCTATGTTGGTACTCCAGGTTACACCCTAGCTAAAAGGAGGAGTGTTCAAGTCCTACCCTCAATCCTGGACTAACATGGGAATGGTCTAAAGGCTATGGGTTACCTATATCTAGACCAGACCTCTAAAACTTTTAATGAAGCTAGCTCCTCTGATGCATCATTTTGGACCTTTGCTTCTAAAACCTAATACTAGTTGGAGTAAAAATGGAGGAGTTACATAAATGGAAACCTACTCTAAATTATGGTGATCCACCAAGAATATTGTCCATCCACTCATACATGAGCTCTAAAACACTAGTGAGATAGAAATAAATAACAAGATCTATGACTCCAAATCCCTGTCATTCATCAACATTTCATGTAGAGGTTCATCAAATGAGCAAAACCTAAGGGAGATGATGGAGAGGCCTAGTTCAATGCACTAATCTAGTCAACATGTCCACTATTGGATTTAATCAGATGATATCAAACCCTTGACATAACCTATATAACTAGAAAGTCTACCAATTAGGTGAAATCAGGACTTGGAAAGGGAGAAATATCTACCACTTATGCAAATCATAACTGACATGAACACACTAGTCTAATATTTTGAAATATCAAAATAGTCATCTTATTTATCTCAAGAGTTTATTCATGCCCAAAAGAGGGATCTATGTTAAGGATCAAAAGCCTATATATATAGCATAAAGGGATGAGAAAAAATGGAGAACCTGCATGGGAGAGTGGAGAATGGGTCATAATGATTGAGATTTTGGTAGCCTCCTCAAACTTCCTAATTGCATTAATGCCACTAGGACTGTAAGGATAGATTCCTTGTATCCATGGGCCATAATTAAGTCTAATTTAGGTGGTTATTTGTTAAGATCATGGCTCAAGATTCTCCTCCAGTAATTACATATATCTACCTTTACTTTGAAATGTGAACCTAGGCCTACTATAGATTGAAAACTAATTTAAATATTGGTTTTCCTATAGTTGATGCATTCACTTGGACACATCTACATCATATGAATAGCTGATCTATATTAGGTCTAAAAAGACCTATTCTATCTTTGCAGAGTCTTAATGGTTCCTTATGATCCTAAATTATCTACTCCTGGCCCTAACTAAAACATGTTCAAGATTGGCTCCACCATGTTTTCATGCCTTAGTCTAAAATCAACTCTTTGACCTCTATCTATGTCATTTTGGGCTCTCTTTTGCTCTAATTGGTTTCCAAAAATTGACTTAGATCATTGACCCTCTGACTCATCTCACTTCATTAGATCTCCTTGACGTGAATGAATGCAAGTCATAGATCCTTTTTCTAGACTCACGTGTTTGTGCCACTTGTCTATCGTGCCTTTGCTCTTGAGATTCTTTGACTCATTGAACTACTTATGCACCATTGGATCCAAAATACATGATTGAACATGTGCCTTTGATATGATATGGGCGCATCAACCTACCAATTTCCACTCATCATTAGATTTTATCTAGGCTCCTAAGATTTTGACACTTGTCAAGCTCACATTCATTCAGAGGCCCTTTATCAGTTCTTTGAATGGGCCCACCTTGCTAGAAAGATCAATTAGAGAAAATGTAGAGGACATTTTCCCAATAAATTGACCCTTCATATTTTTGAAAAGTGCCCTTTCTGAAAGAAAAGTGTAGTTTCTGAAAGAAAAGTGCCCTTTCTAAAAGAAAAGTACCCTTTAGAAACTTATAAGTGGACCATTTCTCTGAGAGACACACCCTTCAAAAATTTTAAAAGTGCCCTTCAGGGCTTTGAAAAGTGACCTTCGAATATTCTATTTTGGGCCACTTCCCTGTGAAAAGATCCTTCAGGCTTTGTGTGGATCACATTCTCCAAAGGAAATTGTTTGCTTTGTCTTTGGCTTTGACCAATTCTTTTAGACAAAATGTCTAAAAGAATTCATGTCTTTGGGATCTCCATCTCGAATAAAAAGTTTGAAGGAATTCTACCTTAGTATTTTTCTTTAATTTTTTTGAATGAATTATGTCCTTAAAAATGTCCTTCGACCTTTTTGACATAGCCTTTTAGAAATTTGGAATGGTCCTTTAGAAACACTACTTTGGACCTTTTGGGAAGGAAACTTTACCATAAAAGTGCCCTTTGAAACCTCTAAATCAGATCACTTTACTTGAAATATATCCTTTGGGACTTTTGAATGGATAATTTTCTCGAGAAAAGACCTTTTGGGGAAACTGTTTGGGGCACTTGCTGCCAAAAGGACCTTTCAGAACTTTGAAAATTACCTTTCAAAAAAAGTGTACTAGACACTTCACTGTAGAATAATTCCTTTGAGAATTCTAAAAAGGACCCCTTCAAATAAATGACCCTTTGGGGAAATTTCTTTGAATAAAATTTCTGAAACAATTCTTGATACTTGAACAAAAGGCCAAAACATAACTCCCGAAAGAAATAAGCCTTGTACTTTTGCCACAAGTTTTGTGTGAAACACTTCCTTTAAAGGAAATTTGAATGATATACTTATCCGAAAGCTAAAAATATTTCTTAAGTAAAACTTAGGCATCTCCGAACCTACTCTTTCAACTATTTTTCACCATGAAAACCTTCCCTGATCTTCCACATTTGCAATGTTGGACCCATTTCTAAGCCCTCAATCCACTGCTTCATCAATCCATGCAAGAGCTTCATATGTGGGCCAAAATGGTCAACAAACTCATGATATGATTTTGGTTTATTGTTAAGGTAAATGTAAGAACACCCAATTATTTATATTTAGATTTGGGATTGGAATTAAACTGGTAAAAAAATTGTAGTAATTAATATAGCTATTATTTTGGACCTATTTTGAGTAGTTGGTGACTCTGTTTTAACTGATTGAATATGTTTGATGCGTAATGAATGATTTCAAGTGGTTTTTTAATTAAATCTTGGGTTTGAATTGTTTGAGACATATTTGAGCCTATCTAGTAATTATTATTATTTTTATCCCTATTTTGGGTTAATATGAAAGGATTTGTTTTTCATTTTTATGGTAGGGAATATTGTTAGGCAATGAATGAATAATTTGGTTTGGTGAATCTAGTGAGGGGTGGTGGTTGTATTTCATTCATGCATATTTCAGTATTGAAACCCATATCATCCATGTGTGGATTTTTTTATTTTTGAATAAAGGTAAAATTAGTATTGATTCCCCATGAATAATATAAAGCCAGAAAGTGCAAGTGATGGACGCAAAAGTCTGGCAACTCTGTCAGGCTTCTAGGAGATTTTTCTCAGCTAGTCTGATTTGCTCAAGATTGAGGCCTTGATTGAGATTTGTTGTTATTTTTATAGATTTTGTTATTTTATTTGTTCTTTTTTAAAAATTGAAGTCTTTAGTCTCGTTCTAGGTAGGCTTATTCCTCTTCTGAGACTTTATCTTAGTATTCTACAGAAAAGAGTTGCAATTCCAACTTTCTAGTATGCAGTTAAGAGCCATTTTGAGCTCCTCTAAACAGGGTTTGAACTTCAAAAATTAAAAGAATGCCCTTATTCTAGTCGATATTTGAATTCTATTACTGAGAGTAATGTCATATTTAAGCCATGCTTTGATTATTTTTGGATTTATTAGCGAGAAAGTAGTGCTCATATATATGTTATGATTTTACAGAATGAGGACTAAAATTGAATGCTTATGATGATTTCTTTATAATTAATAGGAGGGGAAAAACCTACAAATCTACCTAAAACATATTAATCTAATTGTGTCAACAAATGCTACGATCTACTGACCAATTAGACTTTACATCAATTATAATGGATTCATATAATTAAGTAAATTTCAAATGTAACTAAGTGTATATATATATATATATATATATATATATATATATATGCGCTAAATTTGAATCCTCAACAATTAAACGACCTATACACTATCCACATACAGTAAACTATTGCCCCATAAGGACTTGACACTTCATGACCCTTGTTAAAATGGAATTGGTTTAAGTTTTTAATCAATAAAACAATAAAACTAGAAGTTAAGCTACTCAAACCACTAAATACGCCTCTAAATATAATCTTTGTATCCTCATGAAACATTATAACTATTCAAAATAATGTAATAAACAATTAATATCTTATTGGAGAAGGAATATTTTAAAATATAGTAATTACAAATCCCTAATGCCATGTGATGCTACTACTGTTTAACCTTTTTTTGCTACTACTGTTTAACCTTTTTTTGAGGTTATCATTCCATTTAAAAATCATCATCTTCATTTAAAATATACCATGTTCTCTCAAACCTCTATAGGAATTTATGTGCCCCAACTTCATTCCTTATTATTTATTTATTTTTAAAATTATAATACAAAACATGTATTATAAATTTATAAAATATTTATTATACTTAAATCAACTTTATAAGATTAAAAAATATTAAATATACTAGTTATATTATATTTAGGATATCTATTTTTTATAATTTTTTAATAATTAATGTATTACTTTCCTTTAAAATATCTTTGAATTATGATGTGCATAAACATATTGTCTAAACATTTTTGTAAATATAGATTAAAGCCCCATATTAAAAAAATGACTAAAATAATATCTTAAATCTAATTTAAGTTATATAATTTATGTAGTAGTGAACAATAAGAAGAGTTAAAAAATTTAAATATTTAACATACTTACATTACAACAAAGAAGGCATCAATTTTTCCAAACAAATGAATAAATTAGACCACCCAATATGTTTTGCGAGTTGATGGATGTCAAAGATTAAAATCAACTATAATAAGTGTGAGAGAGTTTTTTTCTCTTAGAGATGATTTTTGCCATTAAAAAGGGTTTCAATATGACCAACTAGATAATGTGTTTATTCACCTAATACTAAATAGTTTGGATGTGATTGAAAAAAAAATTACCCTTACAAAGAAGTGAAGGAAACAAAATTTAAAAAAAAAAATTATAAATAATTTTATATGCATGATATTAGTTAAATGAACATTTAAGGTTAAAAATTTATAGTCTTAATGGTCCTTTCACACTTCCATCTATAAAATATAGGGTGGAATTTAATTTTCAGCTTCTAACTTTTTATCGTGGTTAGTGATTTGTTTTAGTAATAATGTTAACTAGGGTTTCAGTCTTTTAGGTTATGTGTAATGGTTAAAGCAGATATATTTATATCGGATGTTCAAATCTTAATATTGATTAAAGTACTCACAATAAGACACATAAAATTATTTAAATAGAAAAATCAAAATTCAATTATTGAAATTTTGCTTGTGTTTTAGACTAAATGTGGGTCTGTCAATTCTACACATCAATTAGAAACTTGTAAAAAATTATCTAACATAAATAATAGCAAAATGAGAATAAGGAAACATGGATGTCTAAAATCTTTAAAAAAAAATTAAGTTAGTACTATCATGGTAAATAAATCAATGTTAATAAATATAACTCTTTAGAGAGTTATTTCAAATAACTCTTTTTACTCACATTATTTTATTTTAATGATTGGTCACGTTAGATATATGACAACAAAGTTAAATGTTGGATTCTTTTATGACATGATTTTAAGCCCACTTCCTGATAAAGAAGGTGTGGGGGGAACCTACCCCCCCCGCCCCCCCAACTATTATCATGGGGATGGGCAAGGGGAGGGGGCTAATAACAACTATGGAGCCCCCTGGCAAGGTTTTGGAGTAGTACCCTCGAAACCAAAAATCAAAGAGTAAAAACCCTATTTCTAATAAGATGAATTCCATCGAATTCTATTTTTAGGAAGGAAAGTCCTAAAATGTTATTTTTACACTCTAGTTTTAGGAAGAGGAATCCTAACGGTTCTTTGCCAACTAGGTGTATTTATCTTTGTGGAGAGCCAAAGTGGTTGATAATGAGCTCACATGTAATATGTTCATCTTGAGTTAATAAAACTTGATATCTTTCATTGTGTCTATTTCCTTAGCTTTGCTAAGGTCTTCCCATGTAAATCTTATGTTTTATCTCATGCATGTTTAGTATTTTATCTATTTGTATTATCTCTATTATAGCAAAATTATTTTCCGTTATTGAATTTGACTTGTTATTTATTGCTACAAAATGTCTAGTTTCCTAACAGGTTGACCATATTTTTCATATATTTCAATAATTATATATACAACTTACATGACCATTATAAATCATCAAAATATGTTATAGTCTCATATTCTCTCATATATATATATATATATATATATATATATATATATATATATATATATATATATATATATATATATATTCCATTTGCCAGTCGCTTATTATTCAAGAGTATTGAAATTAATAGAATAAATGTTATTTGGTCTTAGATAAAAATGTTCTTGCCTTCAAACTTTGGTTTCCATACTTTAACCCTCACACTTAAGTCTTCAATGTTAGATTGATTTGGGTAACACTAGTTTTTTTACCATTGTAATTTTGTACAAAATTTTGTTTTAAAGCCATCAAAAATTTATTGGGCAAATTTTTATTTCTTGATTCCAAATCTATCTATCATATTTCTTTTGCTTAGATTTTAGTAAATATAGATGTTTCTAAATATTTTCTCAAGTTTATTGATTTGAATGTTTAAGATCAAACTTAGAACCAATCTCTTGATTATAAGACTTTGTCCTTCTAATGTAGAAATTGTTTACAAGTTATTTGACTACTTATTAGATTTCTTGGTGGAATATGTGTTTCCTAAGCATTCATTGATTGGATTTGAAAATCAAATCAAGGATTCTGAGAGTGACTCAGAAAAATCATGAGAAGTTTTGGATTTAGCCCAAAAAGAAGTAAAACCAATATTAAAGAAACCCTCTCTCCCATGGAAATTAAAATAAGGATACGTCAAGTGAAAAAAGGGCTTTAGATTTAATAAGTGACTCATTCATTTGTTTCCCATTGAATAATTCAAAACCATTCATTTCATTGTAAATTTTCATTCCCATTTTCCATGATTTAGAGAATAGAAGAGAATGGATGATTTTTGGTAACAAAAAGAAAGGTTCAGTAAAGAAAGAATTAGAACCCCTTAATATGACCCTTATATTGCGAATGAAAAATGGTTTCAAAGAGTTTTGGTTATATCTAGGATTAGTGTCAATTAACACATTTTATTATTTTTATGTTGTTATAGTTGTTGTTTGATTTTATTAACAGGTTTTTTTATATTTTATGGCTTAGAAAACTATACTTATATGTTTCATGTAAAAGGTAAGGTCCCTCTTTAAAACCCTATTTTACCATTAATAAAAACAAAACAAATGTTGTTCCTCCCTTTAAAAGTGTAGAAAGCAAGATTGTCATATAATCATGGGCTACTTCAACTCTCACCCAATACTAAGTACTAACAGCTTAAATCCCAACATTTCCTCTTATTAGTCCTAAAAGAGATAACTATTATTTTCATTTTAGTTTAACTCATGATTAAACTTTGATTTTTCAGTCAATCAAATTACCTCTTTATACATGCTTTAAAATATGTGAAGTTTTGACATAGATAAATTAAAAGATTTATAATTATGACATAAAATTTTATTTTTCCTTGTATGTTGATTGGCTCAAATATTTCTATGTTATTCTTATCTTCACGTATATTAAGGCAATCAAATATGTAAATTCACAGTAATAATCATTTTATAATTACTTCTTTTTTTAAATGGGCAATTAAGTGTAGTCATTGTCATTGTATTATCGATTTTGATGTTCCATGTTTCACAATAAATAAAACATATGTTTGAATGTAGCTATGATGGTTTAGATTTCTTTGGAATATGTGTATTAAATTAACTATTTATTATTTATATGGGTGGTGCACCAGTAGAGTAGTGGGAATAGTGGTACCCAAATTAGGATACCCAACTCAACAGAATTTGATTTAATACCATTGATAGATCCTTATCCTCCTCTAAGCCCATGCAGTCCTTCACCAACCTCGGAGGACAAGTTTATAGTGTCAAGGCATTTAGGTTAAGCTAGGGAAGCACAACAGCCACATAGATTATCCTTGTCTAAGAATCATGATGTTGAGCTAGTGATTTCACATGCATCTATGCAATTGAAATAGATGAGTCCTTTTACAGAGATTACCAGAAATGAAAGGGGGTCAAGCTTTTTCCCTATGTAACCTAGGTGAGAAATGAGAGATTTAGTTTTGAGATCAATAGAGATGTTGGTGGCAACATTGAAACCAAATGAATGGGCAGAATCCAGCCCAACAATAGCAATAGTATCATGGGAAAAAGGATTTATTTTTAATTGTTTTGGTTATGAACAACTAACAATATTTTTATTTGTAAAACAAGGGGTAGGGAAGTGTGTAGCTTGATGTGATGTTCCATGCAGAGTAAGGATTTCAATTGTTTCTATTCAAATGATTGCTCAAATCATCCCTTTTTAGTATATTAGGTTGTCATTATTTATTTTTCCAAATTTATAGTTGGAAACCATACAATATGCCTGAATTATGTGTAACTTATTATATTAAGGTATCCAAATATGGCCTTCAGGTGCTTCATCAAGGATATTTTTTGGCATATAATTATTTTCAAAAAAGTGAGGAAAATAAAATCGGTGGTATAATTTATTCTATCTTCATTTTCCTATCAACATTAGCAGTGTTTATTTCTCATTTTGTGCTCTAGCATGTGCTACAATTTTAACATTTCATTATTTTTACAATGTAAATGATCAATATTTTTGCTTTATTAAATGTGTTTGTTTCCCAAAAAAAAAATAGCACAAATTTTTGTGTTTATGTTGTAAATTTGCTTTGTGCACCATGATTTTTAACATTTCATTTTTTATGGATTGAAAGAAAAAAAGTTTACAAATTGAGATATTTTATGCTTTTATAGTCTATTAAAATGACAACCTGATTTTTGGGGGGAGAAACTATGTAGAGATATTTTATTTTTACCAAAAAAATCATGTTCTCAAGTTTACAAACTATTTTAGCTCAGTGTAGCTAGCCACAAATTTCTCAGCAGTTTGTCTTCATCTTGTCAATATAAAAAAACATACGTAATAATATAGATTTGGATAATCAAAGGAAAAATTATAGTAGTTATTATTTAACATTTTATATTTTGTATAGGCTATCATCATACTTTAATTCAATTTAGTAGACTCCAGGTTATTCTTGATCTAGTTTATCAATAGAGTTTGGAGATGGAATTATCTGGCATATAAAATGTTGTTTCCAATTGTCAAAATTTTAACTTGTATATTTGCAGTGTTTATGTCTCTAAGAGGAAAATTATTTGTCAAAGGTTGCTAAAACATGTTTAATTTATCTAAACAAGAAAATGCCAAGCAAATATCAATATTATAAATGGAAAGAAAAGTGCAGTTATACTAGAATCAAAAGTTGTCATGATGGACCAAGTAAATAGAGCCCAAGGTAAGTTGTTTTGAAGTTATTATCTGTCTGAATAGAAGGATCAAGGAATTTTTATTGATTACAAAAGCTTCTCTTGTATTTTCTCCTTAAAACATGAACAATGAGGGTTAATGATGGAGTGATTAGTGATGATGATAGCATAGTTTTATGGGTATCATAGTTATATGGGTATTGTTATTATGTCATTGTTTCAAGGAATTGCCCAACTATCAAAAGACTTAATGTGGCTTCGTTGGGTTTCCTTTAAACTCACAAATCTTTCATCATGGATTTCATTGAAAAAATTAAGAGTTTTAGAGCTTTATGGTGCTCTAAGATTATAATAATTATGGAAGGATGATGCAGTAATAAGTATCTTGCTTTACCATTATTTTTAAAACTATTATTTCAAGTTAACATCATATCTATACTGAATTCAAAATTTACTGTAGTCTCTTCAATTGAAAGAGTTGATTTTTACTGCTACTTGACACACTAGTTTCGATAGGTTTCCAAATTATCATGTCTAAAGCATTTGAAAAAGATGGCCTTGACTTCTAATTATGGAGATGAATTTTTTTTTAGAGAAATGACAGATGAGTTTTGTGATCTCTAATCGCTGGAGCACCTAGAACTACATTATTTTAGAGAGTTGTTAATGTTACTTGACTGATTTAGGGAGTTGAGAAACCTATGGCATATGGATTTATGCTCTTGCCAGAAGCTAAAAATGTTACCAAAATCTTTCAAGCATCTTGTAAACTTGTAATATCTAGATTTATTAGGTTGCATGTTGCACAAAATCATACCAATTGGAGAACATAACAAAGTTGGAAAAACTAAACTTTTTAGGATGCTAGAAATAGGAAATTTTGCCTTGCCAAATTACGTATCAAACCTCCCTGAGAGAGCTCAATCTACTAGATACCAAGCTAAGGGATATGTCAAGTAACTTTGACCATCTGAGAAAATTGGAAACACTAAAAATTATGTGTCCCCTCTTGAAAAACTTGCCAGATTCTCTTTATCTTTTGCCCAGCTTGACTCATCTCTTTATTACTGATTGCAACAATCTAGATAGCATAGTTGATAAGATTTTGGATTTTGGTGCCTCCTATTTCAACAAGATAAGCAGATTTTCCAAGTTGCAAGGTATACAATGTGCAATTGTAAGAAATAATTTGGTCATAAGATTATCTTACTCCGCTAGAGATGCCATCAGAATGAACATGGTATGTAAGGGGGTTTAGAATGTTTGGGATTTTCTTCAAACTAAGTTCCTTGACATGGATGTTATCTATGTTTCTAGTTATTTTAGCCCTCTCTAATTTCCCATTACATTTTAGGGTTTATTTTTAAATCCATTAGATATTAATACTATGGGTCAAATAATTTTTTCTGGGTTTGTGCCTTTAGGCAATTCCTATACCAATAAGAAGCCAACAATAGTGAATTGGATTAAAGGGCATGAGAAATCAATAGTGTGAGTCGTCATAATTGAGGAATGTTTTAACTAAGTGTTGAAGACAATAGTTCTAGCATTATTGGATCTGACCATGCTTAAGAGCTTTAAAGGATCTACAATTTTAGGTGTTATGGGTGGATTCAATGCCCATACTTCAAAATTTTGTATCTATTGTATTCATTGCAACATGTCAAAACCCTACCCAGAATGTTGAGAGATCCCACTATATTATGAGGATGGATGTTGCTAATGGTGTCAAGGTTATGCACATCTCATGATATGATTTGGTTTGTTGTTAAGGTAAATGCAATAATACCTAATTGTTTATCTTTGGCTTTATGATTGGAATTACTCTAGTACAAATTTTGTAATAATTAATACAGCTACTATTTTGGACCTATTTTGAGTAGTTAGTGACTCTATTTGAACTGATTGGATATGTTCGGTGGGAAATGAATGATTTTGAGTGGTTTTATTATTGAATCTTGGGTTTGGATTGCTTGGGACATATTTGAGCGTATTCAATAATTATTACCATTTTATCCCTAGTTTTGGTTAATATGTGAGGATTGTTTATTTCATTTTTATGGTAGGGATTACTATTGGGGAATGAATGAATAATTTGGTTTGATGAATCTGGTGAGCGGTGGTGGTTGTATTTCATTCATGTATATTTTAGTATTGAAACCCATATCATCCATTTGTGATTTTTTTATTTTTGAATAAAGGTAAAATCAGTATTGATTCCCCATGAATAATATAGAACCAGAAGTGTAGGTGATGGAATCAGAAGTTTGTCAACTTTGTCAGGCTTTTGGGGATATTTTTCTTAGCCAGTCTAATTTTCTCAAGATTGAGGCCCTGATTAAGATTTGCAGTTAGTTTTATGAATTTTTTTATTTTATTTGTTTTTTTTTTTTAATTGAAGTCTTTATTCTCTTTCTAGGTAGGCTTATTCCTCTTCTGAGACTCTATCTTAGTATCTTACAAAAAAGAGTTGTAATTCCAACTTTCTAGTATGCACTTAGGAGCCATTTTGAGCTCCTCCAAATAGGGTTTGAGCTTCAAAAATTAAAAGAATGCCCTTATGGTAGTCAATATTTGAATGCTATTACTAAGAGTAATGCCATATTTAAGCCATACTTTGATTATTTTTGGATTTATTAGAGAGAAAGTAGTACTCATATATATGTTATGATTTTATAGAATGAGGACTAAAATCAAATGCTTATGATAATTTTTGTATAATTAATAGGAGGGGAAAAACCTACAAATCTACCTAAAACATATTAATCTAATTGTCTCAACAAATGCTACGATCTAATGACCAATTAGACTTTACATCAATTATAATGGCTTCATACAATTAAGTAAATTTCAAATGTAATTAAGTATATAGATGTGCTAAATTTGAATCCTCAACAATTAAACGACCTACACACTATCCATATACAATAAACTATTACCCCGCAAGGACTTGACACTTTGTGACCCTTGTTAAAATGGAATTGGTTTAAATTTTTAATAAATGCAATAATAAAAACTTGAAGTTAAGGTATTCAAACCACTAAATACACCTCTAAATATATTATTTGTATCCTCATGAAACATTAGAACTACTCAAAATAATGTAATAGACAATTAATATACTACTAACATGTTGGAGAATAAATATTTTAAAATATAGTATTTACAAATCCCTAGTGCCATGTGACGCTACTACTATTTAATCTTTTTTGGGAGTTGTCATTTCATTCAAAAATCGTCCTCTTCATTTAAAATATACCACGTTCTCTCAAACCTCTATAAATATCTAGAAAAAATTATATGCCTCAACTTCATTCCTTATTATTTATTTATTTTTAAAATTATAATAAAAAAACTCATACATGTACTATAAATTTATAAAACATTTATAATATACTTAAATCAACTTTATAAGATTTAAAAAATTTAAATATACTAGTTATATTATATTTATGATATCTATTTTTTATAAATTTTTAATAATTAATTTATTACTCTCCTTAAAAATATCTTTGAATTATAATGTGCACAAATATATTGTCTAAACATTTTTGAAAATATGGATTAAAGCCCCGTATAAAAAAATGACTTAAAATAATATCTTAAAGCTAACTTAGATTATATAATTTATGTAGTATTGAATAATAAGAAAAGTTGAAAATTTTAAAGCTTTAACATACTTATATTAGAACAAAGAAGTTCAAATTTAGGACACGTCAATTTTTCCAATCAAATGAATAAAATCAACTATAATTAGTGTAAGGTTTTTTCTCTTAGGGATGATTTATGCCATAAAAAAAGGTTTCAATATGACCAATTAGATAATATGTTTATTCACATAATACTCAATAGTTTAGATTTGATTAGAAAAAAAATTAAATTAAATTAAAAAAATGAAGGAAATAAAATTTTAAAAAAAAATTATAAATAATTTTATATACATTATATTAGGGATAAGTGCATAAAGTTGGGGGACAAAAGGTGGTCTATTTATAGATATGATTTTCTTGAAATTTCAGAAATCTAAATTTCTATATATAATTTGAGATATCTATACTCCAAATCTAAAGAAGGTGTAAAAAAATGAAATGTATCATTTTGAGTCTAGTTTCCAAAACACTAATTTTTTTTAAAAATGGTTAAGTATAACTAGGTCAAACATTTAAAATTTTAAGAGGAACTTTTTTTTTTTTTAAAACATAGTAGATAGACAGCCATGCGACGCACCATTTTTTTAGCAGCACTTAATATTATTTGAAACACTTTGGTAAAAAAATTAGATAAGATATTCTAGTTTTTTATCTATATTTTTTTATATTTTTTCAATGAATACTTTTTTCAATGAATTTCATAAGTAAATAGATCTTGAAAACTGACAAAAAAATAGATAGTCATTCGTGCGTCGTGCCTAACAACCTCAAAAAAAATTAAAATCATTTCTTATTTTTAAATTTGTATAATAAATCTTATTTTGTGACCATATAACTTTTTTTTCACTTGGATCAATGAAAAATAAAGTACATGAACATGTATATGCATATTTGTTTGTAGTATGTAATGGTCTAAAAATAGTATAAGTAAAAATCAACATAGTTTGAAACCTTAAATTAGTCTAAAAATCATAAAAATTATATTTTTAGAAAGAGGATAACATGCTCATCATTATGGTATTAATTTTCTTAATTTTCACATTGAAATTCTTAGTGTATTTGGAAATCAAAGTTAAATTTTATTATTTTTTATCATAACTCTCAAAACTCTAGTGTACATTGATAGTCCAAGCCTTTGGCTAGGGAAACCAAGCCATTCCTAAGCCAAAAGGTGCAGGAATTGATTTCAAATTCAAATAGCATGATCACATTAATAGTAAAATCATGTTATTAACTACCTTAGTAATGCTAAGTATAAGTTTACATTTATATTATTACATTTATTTTCTTATACTTTAAATTTATTTTAGTAAATATAAGAAATTAGGGTCACTCAGCATTTTATAAATTTGGTCTCATAATTACATGCCTTATGATGTGGAAAATTATTTTTTAAAATCCAATCTAGTCAGTACTTATACATTTTTAAGGTCTAGGTATTAAACCTAGGGATTTCAGTACATAACTTTTACAATTGATATCCATTTTTGGTAAACATATAATCATTTTTTAGGTTTTTGTGCCTTCTAGATTGATTCTTGGCATTTATAAGAGTCCAAGGCTTGTCATAATTTAAGTTTGAAAATTACTCACTTTGAACTTGATCTGAAGTGGTGTGATTGAGGTAGTGTAGGTCATATTGATGATCTACACACATCAAATGACCACTTTATATTAATTTCAATTGTTCATCATCCCTCCCTCATCCTTGATCACTTCCTACTCATCCCTCATTACCCCTAATCACTCTCTCATAATTTTTCATTATCCATAATCACTCCCTCATTGACCCTCACAATCCCTAGTCATTTTTAATCACTCCCTTATCATCTATAATCACTCTTCTATTTATCTCTCATCATCCCTAATCACTCCTTCCCAATCCTTCATCATCCCTTATCACTATTTATTCATCACTTATCATCCATAATCCCTTCATCATCCCTAATCACTCCTTCCCAATCCTTCATCATCCCTTATCACTATTTATTCATCACTTAACATCCATAATCCCTTATCACTATTTATTCATCACTTATCATCCATAATCCCTTCTTCATCCCTATTCACTCCCTCCTCATCCCTAATCACTCCCTCATTGACCTTCATTACCTCTAATCATCTCTACTCACTCAGGATTATCATCCCCAATCACTCTTTTATTGATTATCACCATCCATCATCATCCCTAATCACTCCTTACTCATCCTTCATAATCCCTTATCAATATTTATTTATCCATCATCATCACTAATCACTCCCTCATTGACACTCACCATCTCTCACATCCCTCATCATCACTAATCACTCCATAATTTACCCTCACCATCCCTAATCATTTCCTCGTCATTTGGCATAAGTATATACTCTAAAGATATCTTTGACTCCAATCATGTGTTATTTAATCCATTATAATACAAATTAACTCTTTTATATGACTTATGTTGTCAATACCCATTTATGATAGTCAATTTTATTACTAAATGAATTGGATGATCTTCTAAATTTATAATCAAGTAACATAATTACTAACACAAAATAGATTTTAAATTTTAGTTCATTGAATTATCTTTGTTGTATATTTGACTAGATTAAACTTTATTCAATTCTACCTTTGGTAATTTAGTTCAAAAGATAAAAATTAAACACAACTCTATTCTATAATTTTCTAATTCTAAGAAGAGTTGAATTAGATGCAAAGTTATTTAGTGTTTCCCATTCTTGTATGACTTAAATCTTGTCAGGTTCACACTTGCACTCCTTGTGTGTGTAATATGTCCCAAATATTTTATCTCTTGCATGAAAAATGAACATTTATACATGTTATCATAAAAATATGTTTCTGCAAAATGTGAAACACTATTTCAACATGGTGTATATGTTCATCCCATGTTTTCTAAATATTAAGATGTCATCAAGGTAGATTTTTAAAATGGCATAGGTAAATGTCCTAAGGATGTCATTCAACATCTTGAAATGAATGAATTCATTATATGAATTAACATAAAATGCATAACCAACTAGTTAATCAATCCTTATTTTGTTTTTAAGACTATATTCCAAATTTCTAGAGGTTTAGCATGGATATGATGATACCCAGACTTAAAATCAATTTTGGAAAAGACTTCTACACCATGGATATGGTAGAAAAATGCCTTAATATTTAAATGAGGATAATATTTCTTCACTCAATATTGTTAAAAAAAAATTCATTGATTCACAACTTTGGCATAAACACAATTGGGCTTCTGTAAGGAAATGATTTGGGCATGATGTGTCCATTATCCATGATTTCAAGGATCTACCACTTGATATATTTAATGTCTAGAAATGATATGTTGTATAAATAGGTTTGAGGTAGAGGTAGTTAAGGGATCAAATCAATATTATTGTTTAATGTAAAGTATGTAGGAACTTATTTAGGTGACTGAAAGATATCCTTGTATTCATCTAGTTTATGGTTCAATTATTTTGTCTTTATTATTGTTAGATAAACCACGCTATGATATGGTGACATAAGGATGTTATTAAATTTATTTTTTACCATTAAGAGTATATTTATTACTATAAATGATATGATTATTGCACTTCCTGACACTAATGACTGAAATCTTGTGAACTAACTACAATATATGGTATTTTAGATCATGACAATCTATCACAACATTTCAAGGATTTACTTCATTGATAACATGTAAATGGTAAATAAATGTTTGACAATATGTAAAACATCATACACCTCTAATGGTGATATGTCACAAAGCATTTCATCTTTACAAAGTTTGATTTTGTACACTAAGTGACATTACTAGGTGATCCATTTCTCAAGGCCTACACTAGACCATACAATAGCATATGGTTATGGATGATGTATAAATTTCGAGTTCAATTTTTGAAAATATGCTTTAAGAGAAATTAAATTCTTCTGACTTCCATTGGAAATGATGAAGTGTATTATCTAACCATTGATTTACATTTTTTAATGAAATAATATTTTTAATTCATATAATTTCTTGTTTGGAGAAGTAGAGATATTTTTAGTACCAACCATATCTTTGGGTTCATAATCTATTATATACTTAACCTTTTATAGTGCTAGATAAATTATACCCACTTCTTGAGATGTGCAAGTATAGAGCTCATATTTTGACACTCTTCAATGGAATGAATATTGAATTTATGAATTAAGCACCACTTTCAAATATTGGACTACTTGTTCTAAGCATTTGAAAATAATTTTCCACTCTATAGTTTGATGACTCAATCAATAGACATAAAAATAGAAAGCCTTCTCATGAGGCCAGGATATGCCCAATAAATTTATAATAAATGACCTCATCTTACTCTCTCTTTTTATTAAGTTTGATTGCATTTTGTCACTTTTATTTTGATCTCAGATGAGTTAGGATGTGATTATCCATCTTTTGTTGAATGTGATTCTAACATTTTAAAAGACCTGTAAATCCTAACAAGTGTGTTGGAAAATTCTAGTTTTGCAATAAAACAGGTCATCATCAGGCTAAAGAATAAATATGAAGTGGATTAAATGTTTTTTGGAAGCATTGGACTCAATTTAGATTAGTTATGGAACCTACATACTCTATTCCAGAACCATCACAGTTAGTTTTAAAACCTGTAGAATTTGTTTTAGAACCATCATAGTCAGTTCCAAAACTTCACCATACTATTTCAAGTTGTCGCATTTTTGGACTTAACTCTGGAACTCTATATTTAGCTATGGTACTCCTTCAGATAAGTTCCAAAACTTTTGTGGCTAGATATGGAACTGATGAGGATCTATTACAAACGGCCAATGATCTGTTAAAGATCAATGATCCCATTAAATCAGGAACATATTCCCAATTTTCTGAATTGGTAGAATCAAGACAATTATCACACAGCTGGACATCTAACCACATCTTAATTCAGCATCTATTATGGGCACAATTTAGTTCTATCGTATCTATGAAACAGTTACAGCCATCAAAGCATCTATATATATAGACCTGATATAGATATAAAAAAGGAGAAGAAAAATAGATAAGATAGTAGAAGAATAGAGAGAAAAATGATAGCTTAGTATATTATTAATACAGAACATTTTTATCAATGAAATAGCCATTCCTATTTTGAAAGCAAATTGAATTGTTCAAATCCTATTCTAGGCAGAGCAAGGGCCCACTCCTCCAAAGGACCAGGATCTTCATTTTTGTCGATATTTATATTTCTATTAGCAAAAGTAAATAGGTAACTCTGTTAAATTTATAAATGCTTCCAACTCTTTATAATTAAGATTTGTTGTAAATTTATTCCTGCAGGCATTTTAAATTAAATTTTCACTTCTACAATGTATGTTTATTTCCAGTAATCAATTTCATTCCTAGAACGTGTCTTTATTTCTAGCAATCAATTTCATTCCTGCAACATGTGTTTATTTTCAACAGATTTTCATAGTTTGATTTCAATATGGTTTTAACCAAGAAATCCTTAAGACATTAAAAACCCCCCAAAATAAGAAAAATATACAAATACCCCCATTTAATTACTAAATCATTATGATTCCTCTTGTTACATACAATTTCAAACACAACCCTAGTTAAATATGACATCAACAGAAAGTTGATTAGATGAAGGGAATACCAACACCCAACTTTTTTTATGTTGTTGCCAGGGACTACTAGTTAGAATTTTCTAATTAGGTGTCAACAAGAGCAACAATTGTTCATTTAGTAATTAAAAAAAAAATCCCTAATTTATGAGTAGACCATGAGTTTCCAAGGGAATATTTCTCCCTAAAATTTTTGAACAATAAATTCCATCATCCTCTAGTTTTATAAAAGACGTTGAACAAGAATTGGAGGCACCATTATCTTCTTCAAGATAAGAAGCAAAATTGCCATCTTTAAAATTTTTGGATCAGTCACCAGAACCAAGTAAAACCATAGGAAGGAGGATTATTTCTCAAGATCCATTGGGGGAAAGTTTGGATTCTCAATTGAGTAGTCAACCCCCTACTCCTGACTTTTCACCATCTCCAAAATAGACCACATACCACATTGATTGGGAGAAGGAATTAGAGAATACCAGAGAAATGGAAAGAGAACCTGAGACAACCTTTACCTATCGTATTCATATCGAGGATGATGAAACCACTATGAAAAACATTTCACCTACAAATTTGCCCACATTTAGAGGAATGTCATCCAAGGATCCTGACCAATTTTTGTTTGAGTTTAAAGTACTATGTCAGACTTATGATAACAAGACAGATAATTAAAAACTAAAGTTGGTTCCATCTACCCTAAAGGATACAGTAATGAGGTGGTTTATGGGATTAACATCTAATTCTATTACCAATTGGGAACAAATAGAAACTGTCTTCCTTGACAAATATCAAGATTATTGTAGAGGAAGAAATTGAAAGGAAGAATTTTTCAAAATCAAACAGGAAGAAGATGAAAATATGGAAGATTATTTAGATAGATTCCTCTTTGTGAGTAAAAGATGTGGATTTGTACTTCAAGAAGATTTAAATAAAACAATTTTTCTCAAAGATCTGGATGATAAATCTAGAGAAACCCTTGATTTAATTGGCGGAGGAAACATTGCTCAATTAAGAATGGATGAAATCATAGAAATTTGTAGAAACTATTCAAGAACAAGGGGAGGACCTAGAAAAGGGAAAATGGTTAAAAATTCAAATCCAGATATGAAAAAAATGATGGATGAATTGGAAAATTTTAAAATAGATATATTAGTTCAATTAACCTCCACCATGGATGGATTTCAAGCTAAAGCAAATGCCCAACTTGAACCATTAGCCATGTATTGTCCTAGATGTAGGAAGAAGCATGCACTAAGAGAATGTCCTTTGGTTAAAATGGAAGTGTGTCTTGTCTATGAATCTCAATAACATGATACTCATGCTTGTTCTCTTCTTCCACTCATTAAAAATCAGCTCAAACAAACCAATACATCAGCCACCATAGAAGAATTAAATTTTGTTCTAAGACAACCTAATCAAGGACAGTTTATGCCAAGACAATCTCCTAATCCCTGGATGATGCCATGGGCAACTCATACAGTACCACAAAGTTGGGGATAGTCACCTTGGGCTCCTCAACCCACATGGCATCCTTAGGATTGGGCAAGTCAATCTTGGAATACTCAAGGACATCAGCAACCTTGGGTTGGTCAAGGAAATCCTTATACTTGGCCACAACCTAGATGAAGCCCTAGTAATTATGTGCAAGGAAAAACATATCCAAATCAGAACCAACAAATCATAATGGGACCTCCAGCACAAAATCCATAGATTGAAAACATAGTCCAAACCCAAATGCTAGCACAACCAGTAGCAAACTCGAGATACAAACAAACAACTCCTGTATATTAAATAGAACCAAAAAAATTAGTTGATTTAAATACAATGGATTGTAAAAACATTCAAACCAGATCTAGCAAAATAGTTAGCAGTCCACCTGTTATAATCACTGAGATGATAGAAGAAGCTAAAACCCCTAGCACAGTTACACCTAAGGAAGATGACAAAAAAAAGATAAAAAACCAGAAAAAAGTTCTGAGATTCCATTTCCAGAAAGACTTAAAGAAACCATACAACTTAAGGAATCTAAATTGGTACAGGAACTAAGAAGATTGAATATTGAAATACCATTGTTATGAGCAATTAATTATATTATAGAGTTAAACAAATTAATCAAATTATTATGTTTTGAAAAACATGGAAGAAAGAAATAGTACCCCAGGACTATTCAGGTGACAGGAAACTTGTTGATTTATTAGCAAGGAAACTCTTACTACCTAAATATGGAGATCTTGGAAGCCCTGTTATTTCTATTTCTATAGGGAATAAGGATATACATAACATTTTGATTGATTTAGGCATAGCCATCGATGTAATGATAGTGGACACTTTGAAAACATTACCATTAATAGGCATACAACCTACTAAAACCATATTGCAAATGGTAGATCAGTCTATAGCAAAACTAGGAGTTATTGAAGATGTGGCAGTAATGGTAAAATCATGGGAATATCCAATTGACTTCCTTATGTTATATCCAAAAGGTAAAACAATTGGTTATCCCATTATTTTGGGGTGACCATGGTTAGCTACAGTTGATGCCTTAATTGATTGCAGGTCAGGTGATATGACTATTTCAAATGGTAAGAATTCTAAGTAAATTTCATTATATCCATCTACACGACCTTTTATTGATAACCAAGTGAAATTATGGGTTGATAATCCTAATATTAATGAGCAAAATCTATCTTCTTTAGCTATGGTAACATTACAAGATCATGTACGAGAAATAGATGATATGGTTAATTCTTCATCAAATGAACATCAATCATCATTGGAGCAATCAAGATTAGTTCTAGAACCATCAGAGTTAATTCTAGAACCATCACAGTTAGTTCTAGAACCATCACAATTAGCTCTGAAATCATCATAGTTAGTTCCAGAATCACCAAGGTTAGTTTTGAAACCACGCCAATTCTCTGCAAGTGAAGATAACTTCACTCTGGGGGAATGTGATTTCTCTTGGGGAGAGGAAGGATCTGTAGCATCAACTTTATAGATATCAGGAGATGATGAAAAAAATTTGGAAAATAATAGTAACGAGGAGTTTGACCTACAACAAGATAAGTATCATAACTCTTCCTATTGTCCTTTATCTAGCATTCTGCCTCTAGGAACTTTCAGAGATGTTGCTACATATCATATATTGTTACCATATGCCTGTCCACTAAACTCCTTAATGGAACCCTTTCAAAAAATTAGTTCATCATATCCTGGAACCAAACATGTTGAGATTCAACCAAGAAAAATTTTGAATATTAATAGATGGTTAAAGAATGATGAAGAAGTCAAATTGTTTGATGTTCTAAAGAATCATTCTAAAGTGTTTGCTTAGGACTATAGAGATGTGAAAGTAATTCATCCAAGTATCTGCACTCATCACATTTATACTAAAAATATTAGACTAGTTAGGCAACCTCAGAGAAGGATTAATCCAGCCTTAAGGGATATAGTCAAACAAGAAATTGAAAAACTATTACAAGTAGGTTTTATCTACCCTATCTCAGATAGTCAGTGGATGTCTCCTCTTATAATTGTCCCTAAAAAGAATGAGAAATGGAGAATTTGTGTTGACTATAGGGAACTGAACAAATCCACCCTGAGAGATTATTTTCCCTTACCATTCATAGATCAAGTTTTAGACAACCTTTCAGGTAAACAGTATTTTTCCTTCTTGGATGGATTTAGTGGATACAATCAAATCTGAATTACTGTTGAGGATCAGGACAAAACTACATTTACTTATCCATGGGGTACCTTTGCTTATAGGGTATTGCCATTTGGACTATGTAATGCTCCAACAACCTTTCAAAGAGTTGTATTAGTAATTTTTGTAGACCTAATAAATGACTGTGTGGAGGTATACATGGATGACTTTACTATGTATGGAGATACATTTGATGATGCCTTAAAAAATTTGGATAGAGTATTAACAAGATGTGAACAACATCACTTGTCTCTTAGTCATGAGAAATGTTTGTTGATGGTCGATGAATGGATCATATTAGGGCACCATATTTCAAAAAGAGGAATTCAGGTTGACTAAAACAAAATCAAGATTACTTCAGACTTGCCTATTCCTCAAACTCCGACAGATATCAAATCATTCTTAGGACATGCTGGATACTATAGGCATTTTATCAAGGATTTTAGTAAAATGATTTCCCCCATGTTTAAATTGTTTACCAAGGACTGTGAATTTCTTTGGGATGAACAGTGTCAACATGCTTTTGAAGAAATTAAAGAGAAATTAGTAATTGCCCCAATATTGCAAGGACCTAATTGGGAGAAACCTTTTCACATCCAAACTGATGCCTCAAATACCTCAATTGGTGTAGTTTTGGGACAAAGAGATGAATAAGGAAGAATGTATGCTATTTAATATCTTAGTAAAAATCTTACTCCTAAAAAAAATTACACTACCATTGAAAAATATTTTTTGGTCGTGATCTATGCAATCAATAAATTTAGACATTACATTACATGGTACAAAACATTTGTACATACAAATCACTTAGCAATTAAATATTTAATGAACAAACCAGTAGTTGGAGGTATAATAATTAGATGGCCATTACTTCTACAAGAATTTGATATTACCATTGTGGACAATCTAGGCAAATCTAATGTGGTAGCTGATTTTTTGTCAAGATTGTCCAATACAGGGGAGCAGGATCCAGTCAAGGATAACTTTCTCGATGAACAATTATTTGTTATTTCAACTAACACACCATGGTTTGCTGACATGGCAAATTATCTTGCAACAGGGAAGTTTCATCCTTCTTTCACTAAAAAGCAAATAAAAAAATTAATCAAAACCAATGCACAGTTCAAAAGGTTAAATGGAATGTTATTTAAATGTGGTCCTGATTTGGTTTTATGTAGGTGTGTAAGAGAAGATGAAATTTTTGACATCCTCCGAGCATGTCATGATGAACCAAGTGGAGGACATTATTCAGTGAAAATAAAATCTCATAAGATACTTGGCACTAGTTACTATTGGCCATCTCTATACAAAGATGTGAAGAGATATATCAGGCGGTGTGATCCTTGCCAAAGGATGGGACAGCCAACCATTACCAATGAAATGCCTCTGCAACCACAAGTAGTGATTAAACCATTTGAGAGATGGGGATTATATTTTTTGGACCTTTTAATCCTCCTTCACAAGGAAAAGAGAATATTCTTGTGTGTACTGATTATGTAACAAAATGGGTAGAAGTGCAGGCTTTAACAAATGCCACTGAAGTAGTTGCTGATTTCCTTTGGCACAAAATTATGGTAAAGCTTGGAGCACCAAGAAGCTTAGTTTCAGACCAGGGACCACAATTTATGTTTAATATGATCCAGGCCTTCACAATGTATTATCAGATTAATCATAGGAAGTCATCTCCCTATCACTCACAAGTAAATAGACAAGTTGAAGTAACAAATAGAGAACTAGAAAACATCCTCACTAAAATAGTTGAAGCTGAAAGAAGAGATTGGGTAAAAAGACTACCTGAAGCTATCTGGGCTTACAGTACAACTTGGAAAACCACAACAAGGTTTTCACCATATGAGTTAGTCTATGGGGAAAAGCCCTTGTTGCCTATTGAGTTTGAATTATAGACATTGAGGACAGCAACTAAGGTCGGAATTGAATTGGATGTAGCTCAAAAGGAGCGAATCCTTCAACTCAATGAATTAGATGAATTTAAAATGGAAGCACTTCACCAGATAGAGATAATCCAAGGTCAAAGGAAGTAATGGCATGATTCACATATCAAAGAAAGACAATTCAAAGTAAGAGACTGGGCAGTGCTATTTGATTCTAAGTACCAACAATACAAAGGTAAATTAAGAACCAGATGGTTGGGACCTTATCAGATCAAGCAGATATTTGACAATGGTTATATCTAGTTACTTCCCATTGATGGCAGCAGAAGAATACTCTTGGTCAATGGAAATAGGCTAAAACTTTATAAGAAGCCTCCTACTAAAGATGAATTCTTGAAGCAGATTGAAGCAAGCAAAGAATTTGATCATATGGAAGAACCCAATTCTTCCAAAATGATCACATAAACAAATGAAGAGATATAGAATAAAGGGAAGAGAATGAAAACTAGTAAATGGCATTCTCTTCACCAAAAAAAAAAGCGAACAAAAACCAGTAAATGGCATTCTCTTCCCAAAACAAAAATAAAAATAAAACAAAAAAAAAAGATCAATTGAAAATCAATGATGATGTTGATCTTCTCAAATAAATAGCTAATTCAAATTAACTTTTTGAATTCTAATTATTTTCTAACCATTTTTCAGGGATGATGTGTCTACATAACGGAGGGATTACATCATCAAGGATGGTAATTGTGTTTTTAATTTATTAAAGTTTAAATGAAAGTTTACATGTGTGATTAGACTTGATTTAGAAAGATTAGTATGATGAGTCATCTATTATACATCATGGTTAAATATGCAAAATCATGAGAATGATATTGATGATGGAATGAGTGGGTAGATAACCATAAAAAAATCATTCTTATGATTGAAGCAACTGAATCCACTAGTTTCATAGTTGAGCATAGTAGTTTCACAGTTGAGTACAATAATTCCACAACTGAATTCACCAAAATAGCAACCAAATCTGCTAGTTCTGTGCCATAATCATTAGTTTCACCGATATAAGAAGTAATTTTCAAGCTAACCTATGAAAGATTCAAATAATAATAATGAATCATGGGAATTAAAAAGAAGTCAGAACCAAACACTGATACCCAACTCTTTACAGATAAAGAAGTAGCAAATATCTTTCAACAGGCAGGATGGCTGGAGTTTCTAAGGAAATTTCCCAAATACAATGATGAACTGGTAAGAGAATTTATTATTGATTTAGAGAAAACAAGGACAAAGGTTAGAAAGGTTTTCATTCCTTTTTCTATGAAAATCATAAGTGAGATGTCTAGAATATCTATAATGCATGTCCCAAACCCTGTCAAAGGAACATTAAAATACATGGCTAAAACCTTGTTGAAAGAAGGGGAAGCTAAACCCTAATATATTTATAATACAAAGCAAATCATCAAAGGAGTTAAGAGGGTCAGCTTGCCTAAACCCTTTGACAGAGTAGCATTTTGGATAGTTAAATATTTAACCTGTGATGGACAATATGTGACAGTAGGAAAAGAAGTCCTAAAAATCCTTATACACCTTAGATATGGAGCCAAAAAACTAGAATATATAGTAAACCTTCCAGGGTTTCTTTTTGACTCCATCCATACCATGGCCCAGAGGTATTCTTGGGGTGTAAGAACAATTAGACATCATGGGTTAGTGCATTTCATATGCCAACACCATTTCCTTTCCAAGAAAAATGGGGAAGAAATGTGGGACAAGTTTCTTGGCAAATTTGGACAAAAACCTGGTATTCCCAGAAGAACAATAGCAACTCCTCTTGCTCCTTCAGTTCATTTGAAAACTGCTACTATTACTGAAGAAAAGAAAAGATTAGGGGAAGAAGAAATACCAAAAAGGAGAAATTCTATAAGAAAATTTAAAATTGCAGACCCTACTGTACCTTCTCAAGTCATTTCTTCTTTTATTGAGGCTATACAAGAACTGGAACCTGTCTTTGACAATGACAGTTCACCTAGGCCTGAACAAAAGGCAAAAACCAAAAGAAGTTATAAGAGGAGATCTATGTCTGCACATTTTGAGGCTCCTCAAGAAAGGAAATGTCATAAAAAGTCCAAAGAAAGTTCGGAGGAGCTGGAAGAAAAAGAAAGGCTAGAAATTGAAGCTGTTGATATTTTTGGTAGCATGGCCATGACTCCTCCTAGACCAAGCCAAAGAAAAAAGGAAAAAGAAGATGAAAGATTTGAGGAGCCAATTTTCCAAAAAATGGGTGAGAATACATCACCATCACATGCAAAAAATGAACAGGCATCTTGGAGTTTAAAAAGGGCAAAAGCTTTATGCACAATAATTCCCCAGATCAATGAAACTCCCCTGAGCATATGGATAGGAATGCGAACAAGGCCACCTCTACTTCTCACCCCCATATCTCCTTGGCAAAATAGAGAACCTCAACATCCCACTCAGTTTGAGGAATGGAAAAGGAAAGTAGAAGCAGGATCAGGTTATAGTACTTCTAATTCAAAGCATTAGGACATTCAGTTTCAGCCATTTGATCTGAGCAATCAAATGGAATGCAAGATATACAATCCTAAATTTGAAGAATGAAGTTTGTAAAGGGACTTACAAACAAGTATGGAGGAAATGATGAGGCCAAGATATGCCCAATAAATGTATAATAAATGACCTCATCTTACTCTATCTTTTTATTAAGTTTGATTGCATTTTGTAACTTTTATTTTGATCTGAGATGAGTTAGGATGTGATTATCCATCTTTTGTTGATTGTGATTCTAACATTTTAAAAGACATGTAAATCCTAAAAAGTGTGTTGGAAAAGTTTAGTTTTGCAATAAAACAGGTCATCATCAGGCTAAAGAATAAATATGAAGTGGATTACATATTTTTTGGAAGCATTGGACTCAATTCATATTAGTTTTGGAACCTACAAAATCTATTTTGGAACCATCATAGTTAGTTCTAAAACCTACATAATCTGTTCTGGAACCATCACAGCCAGTTCTAAAACTTCACCATACTATTTCAAGTTGTCACATTTTTGGACTTAGCTATGGAACTCTATATTTAACTCTGGTACTCCTTCAGATAAGTTCCAAAACTTTTGCGGCTAGATATGGAACTAATGAGGATCTATTCCATACGGTCAGCGATCTATTAAAGATCAATGATCCCATTAAATCAGGAACATATTCCCAATTTTTTGAACTAGCAGAAGCAAGACAATTATCACACAACTGGACATCCAACCACATCTTGATTCAGCATCTATTCTGGGCACAATTTAGTTCTATCGTATCTATGAAACAGTTACAGCCATCAAAGCATCTATGTATACAGACCTGATATAGATATAAAAAAGGAGAAGAAAAATAGAGAAGATAGTCGAAGAATAGAGAGAAAAAGGATAGCTTAGTATATTTGTAATATAGAACATTTTTATCAATGAAATAGCCATTTCTATTTTGAAATCAAATTGAATTGTTCAAATCCTGTTCTAGGCAGAGCAAGGGCCCACTCCTCCAAAGGACCAAGATCTTCATTTTTGTCGGTATTTATATTTATATTAGAAAAAGTAAATAGGTAACTCTGTTAAATTTATAAATGCTTCCAACTCTTTAAAATTAATATTTGTTGTAAATTTGTTCTTGCAGGCATTTTAGATTAAATTTTCACTTCTGCAATGTATGTTTATTTCCAGTAATCAATTTCATTCTTGCAACGTGTGTTTATTTCCAGCAATCAATTTCATTCCTGCAACGTGTGTTTATTTCCAGCAGATTTGCATAGTTTGATTTCTATAAAGTTTTAACCAAGAAATCCTTAAGACATTAAAAAAACCCTAAAACAAGAAAAATATACAAATACCCCCATTTAATTACTAAATCATTAAGATCCTCTTGTTGCATACAGCTTCAGACACAGCGCTGGTTAAATATGACATCAACAGAAAGTTGATTAAATGAAGGGAATAACGACACCTAACACCTTTAATGTAATTATTTGGATCATAAAATTTCCTCATATGGAAAGTAATTGATTGGTTTCAAGAAATCACATAGCTTGGTGATCCTCATATATTTACTACCCTTTTTTGGTGCTATGGTGATTTTACTTCTCTT